>DWJN01002844.1:0-14547 GCA_018248895.1 Carystus phorcus
AAAAATCATGTATTACAAAATTGTTCCCCTTTAAAAGTTCTAAATAAAAGTCCGCGACAGCATATGTCTAGCTTTTAAGGTTAACCCACTATACCCATTTTTATATTCATCATAATAGTTGTAAAATAATAATTTATATGGCGAAACAACGTTTGCTGGGGTCAGGTTGTCTGGATATAAAAGTGAGTTGATTAGTGCAGGCTTTAAGGTAGTGGCAGGGGGGCGGTCATTCGAGCAGGCAGTTACCCAGTTGCATTTCGCGCCCACGCACATGCGACACAAATCTAATAAAGCACTAAGGAAGATTAACAATGTTGTTTCTAAAATTAACTACTATACTTAAAAGTATGTTCTTAAACAGTAAATTAATTTAAAGGTTATAATTAATTAATTTAAATAATATCTCAATAAGTTTATGTTATTAAAAATAATCAAGCGAGGTCGATCGTGAACAAAAATTATTCCTATTTAAAAAGAATGAATAAAAGATTTATCGTGGCTAATTTATACGAAAAACATTCTAATCTAATACTAAAATACTTATGTGTCGTATTTTCTGCATTAATATATTATTTTTAATTACTGTTTTATTTGCATACACTATGATGGTTCTTTAATTTAGTATTTTATAACAAATAATCTGCCTAAATATGAACTTAATAGATATTTCCTTTTTTTATTTTTCTTATTATAGGCATTACGCCATTATTCTTATGTCACGTTCCAAAACCACTCTCGAGCAGCTTAATTTAAACTTCTTAAATTATAGTAACTTGAAAATAATTTCTATTTAATAAGGCAACAAACGTCTTGGTAACGAACCATTAAAACAAATAGCCTATCAAAAAGCTGGCAACCTTAATAAAATCGGTCTAACATCTTTTATTTTTCCGTTAGATAAAAAACTGTTAATGCACCTTTAGGATTAAAGAGTATCAAGAAAGCTTTACAATATAATCGCAATTCCTGCTAATGGAACTGACGAGCTTTAGAATGGTCACTTTTGTTGTTCCTTACACATTGTTATCTTGACCTAATAGCTTACTCACAGCGGGGCTAATGCACCTGGGGTTATTTGATGGACAATGTTGACTATTTGTGTTCATTTATCCGGTGATAGTATAGTGTGTTATTATAAAATTTGTAATTAGATCGCTGTCGCACACACGTAAATAATTCTGTAACGATCTCGTAGCTTAAATTCAAACGATTTATTTCGTCTTAAGAGTTACAGCACATTTAACGAAAGCCAAAAACTATTACATATAACAATTTCAGTAACATTATAACTATTTTATAAAACACTATATTATATTACTATTAAAATTAGTTGCTTGTTTATACTTATTTTATCATCGGATTTATAAAAAATATCACATGCTTAAGCTATTTATTCTAGAGTAGGCGTTCACCCTGCCTGTAAAGCTAAGGGGTTCGGGCTTCGATTACCGGCCACGCTAGACCAGTATGTTGTCAGATTATGGGTGTTAGTGATGTTCATGCTGGCATATGAAGATATGTGAAGCCCCCCATTACTGCGGTCTAGAACATACTTTACCACGCTGCTCTAGCGAGGTTTGGAAGGATTAGTAGCCAACCGAAAACCTCCGACTTGGCTTGACGACTGCTATCTACGGTAACGACCGGGACCGACGGCTTAATGTGCCACGATTTCACATTATTGCCGTATAACGATATACATATATCATGCATATCTTCTTCTTCTTAATATATAAAAATGAAACTGTCTGTATGTCCTTTGACTCTAAAATGGTAGAAGATAGAGCATTGATGTCTTTAGCAACTTTGTTCAGAATTCTATGATAAAGGTTTAGGTACCAAAATTATATCGATGGAACACATGGTTGAGGAGTTACAGTCGAAAATGTTGAATTTTTGCTGATCGATTGGACATACGGTTGATATAATATGACTTTTTTTAATATGCGTAGCAACGCGCGCCGGGTATAACTAGAGCGCTATATTAACAATTCAATCGAAATATTTTAACTAATTACGTCTGAAAGAGTTTGAAGTCATACTTTTGGGTATTCAATTCAATTGCTTTTTGAATAGCTAATAATATCATCGTGCATAAAAGACAATAATAGTACACCAAAATAAAGTGAAACAATACGTTTTTAACTTTATAAGAAATACCACTCGATAATAAACAAACCAAGAACCGAAAATTACACCTTCGACATTTCGAATAGTTTAAAAAGGTTGCATTGTTCGTCGAAACATGGAACCATGTTTGAACCGATTGTGCAATCCAATATAAATAAATTTTACAACTATAGATCGACGATTTATATAAATTTATTTGTATATCAACTATTTGCTTGCCCTCCTCGCTTCAGTAAAACTGTAGCCACAGTAGCTATTCAGCTGAATTCAAGAAAATTGCTATTCAATTTTTTACAAGTTACTCAAATATCCGGCCGGACAAAATGAAGCGAGAAAGGCAGGAAAAAACTCTCTCAAGGCTCAGCCAAAACAAGACAAATTGTTTGGCAGCTGATTCGAGCAAGAGGATGGAAGCTAGCTGGATACTAGCAATAATATTGTTAACTTAATAATAATATTGATAGTATAGTCCTTACTGGAAGATCTACCACTAATCAGACCAGCTTCTGTCGTCTCTTATAACATCCTGGTCTGAGGGTTGGGGTGATTATTCGAAGCCGCCCTAATACGGTTTAAATAACATTAACCAATATTGGTTTAAATAACATTAACCAATGTTAACCTCTTATTAAAATCTCCATAGTAACTTGTAGCCAGAAAAAAATCATTTTCCAAAATGAAAAATAACTTATTAAATCTCCAGGACATATAAAAAAGACAGGTATCTGTTCTAACGTTTCCACCTGATGTGAACAGACAGACAGACTAAAAAACCGACAATAGATAATTTAAGAAAAGTATTGTAACGAGTTTCATTACCTAATATAGTTTGTCAAAACGATTCATAATATGCGAGGCGAGGACAAAATTATAATGAAATAGATTAGTTCTCACAAGTACTTCCTTTCGTCTTTGTGAAAATTATTAAGTTATCTAAGTTCTTCAGAGTTTTTCTTATACGCACAAAGATATAAAATATAGATAACATTAGCCATAGGTATAATCAAGATGCATGCAGAATTATAACTCAAGTAATCAATTCCGAGATTCAACTTTGAAGTGTAAATGTAAGTTGCTTGCGAATACAGAATCAATAATGCCTACAGAGTTTGAAAAAGCACGTCGTATTAATTCATTGGGCTATGACATGGTATTGAGGCAATTTAACGTTGGTATTCATTTGATTAAAATACCGGGAAACACACGTGGAACAATATAAATTAAGTTCTCTTCACAAAATAATGGACATACCTTTGTTATTCGCCCGTTCATCAGACAAACACTACATCGTTTTAATTGTATTTTTTCCTTTTACTGAACCCACGATGAGTTACTCCGATTTGTCGTTGTAGTTCGTAGACAATTCCTATAGTTTACATAATGGTAGCCTTAATCTTAAGTTAACACAAATTACGTTACTTATCTAAAAATAGCAACTTAAAATGGTATCGAATTAACGGTATTCTTATTCAATAAACTTCACGGTCTCTTTGATGTTCTATATTTATTAATATATTTTTTATTCCTACGATAAAACCGCGCGGTCGGTACCTGGATGTGTGACCGCTAGTGGCTGATATTTCTTGAGCGTTTCCGTGCCTCGGAGGTCACGTTAGGCCGTCGGTCTCGGTTGTTATCGTAGATAGCAGTCATCAAGTTATTGCGTCAGTAGTGCAGCGCAGTAGAGTATATTAAAGCATACTCCTCCACAGTGATGAGATGAAACCCGTGCCTAGAATTAATGGCCATTAATGGGTTGAAGGTATTCTTATCTTCATTAATTACTAATTAATACTTATGTAACTACAATTCCACCAGAGATGGTAGTCTTGGATGGTATTATTAGTATTTTATATTTAAAGCTAAAATGTAAAATATTTCCAACACTTGCAAAAAGAACGAAAAAGTACGAACGAAAGACAGGCTTACTAATAATACGAAGCTTCAAATAGGTTTCTAGTTTCAATAGTTGAAGTTAACCATAAATGCAACGCCACTGGGAATATGGATAGAGAAGGATTACGTTCGTAGTGATTCGAGCAAACTTCTTAAGCACTGTGGTTCAGCAAATTGATCTTCCAACCGCGGGTTATTTATAGTCTCATACTGAGGACTTATAGCCCTTTCTCAATTCCCGCCACTATGCTTGAACTATTTCTTAGAACCCACATACTTTTAAACCCATTAATGGTCTAATACTGAGTACGGGTCTCTCCTCATCACTGTAGCGATGGTCTACTTAGTTGTCAACCCAAGTATTGGAAGTTTTTAGTTTTTAAACCGCCCGGAAGAACAAATTTTTACCACATTAATTAAACCTACACTGAATGTGCACGGTCTTAGAACTATGCGAAATATTATATTACTTCAAAAACACGGGTAAATTCATTTAAGAAGCTCTTTTACACATACTTTCTACGAAATATGATATGTATATTATAAGTCGTGTTCGTCGTTTATTATTCTTTCAAGAACAGGTTAATATCGGATATACTAAATACTAGTTGTTGCTCACGGCTTAATCCGTGCCGAGATATTTTGATTTGATGCGAAAATACTACTAAATAATAGTTTAAGATATTAACTCTTATCAGTAGGTAAATGACTTAATTAATTACTTGTTAATTAGATTCTGCAACGATCAATCAATCATTCAGTTGTTCAGTTATTTTTATGTTTCTTTACTATGTAATCGTGAGATATAAATTTCGATATAATTTAAAAAGTAATGTCTGTAGCTACTGGAATAGCGTAGTATACAAAGTTGTATTTGTATAGCAGTACGAATAATTTGGGTTAGTTTCTACCGAGGTTTCTATTAGCTTTACGACCATAAAAAGGTAGACGTAATGATGTAACTATGGTTGGACTTGTATTTATGGCATCACGAATATTTTTGTAAATAATGTATTCTCTAAAATTGTACCATATGTTTTCGTTCTATTGTCTATAGTTATAATATAACACGCGATGTACCGTTTTCTATAAGCTTGAGTAATATTATTATGGTATTCGGAGGGAATATAACAATAATATACTAAAAGGTATTATAGTCATGTAACTAAGTGATTTTATAGCATTCTATTCCTGAAAAAGATTTTAAAAGCCGTTTCAGTGATTTTTGGATAAAGAAACAATATATACCCATGACTAATATAAATTATATTCTGAATAATCAATAACGATGAATATTACAAATAACAACATATTTATATTAATATTTGAAACAAATCAATTTGTTGCGATTCAACGTAAAAAATAAACATACCATTACCAGTTTTTGTCTAGAGTTTTACCTGCAATTCTCGAATAGATTCATCGTCTTTCAAAATATAGTCATAGTGAGTTACATAAATCCCTTTTGAGATCATTTTAAGTATTTGAATAAGTAGTTTATGTTGAAACTTCAATGTTGAAATGTCTCCGTACTAAAATCAGCTTTACAGACAGACAACGTTACTTTCGCATATCTAATATTAGTATGAATTTTGCTCCTCCGTCCTCCAACAAGAGGAAAGCGTAGGTAATTGTTGTTGGTGAATGTATTACGACCCAATTTAATATTCTTCGATGACGAAGAACGAAACAAAAATTTTGTTCAATGTTAGCAATCTCGAAATGATACTTTCCCGGGAATAAAGGCGAATTTATTTCACCATTCGTTCAATGTAACATAATGTAATCTGTGTCGTGTATGTTTAATATAAGATTATAAGTTATCCAACATTACGTATGTCAAATTATTTTGCAACAGACGTATTATTCGCTACAAGAAACGTGGAAAAGGTAGGTATTTTAGTACATACTGATTAAACCATTTGAATACATCCAACTTGTCCATATTCTAGTGTGCTCACGTTAATTTATTTGATATTTTTAACCGACTTCAAAAAGCGGATTAGGTTCTGAATTCGATTTTTGAAAGAGATGGGATGATAACGTTTTACTGGTTGTATCGATTTTGATAATTATTTTTATATCAGAAAGCTGATATTTGTTGTGTGGTTCCCTTTAATTTGAGCGATCCGAAGTTAAGTTCTTGAGTTATCGCTAATAATGAGTATGTAATTTACTTCGATTATATTGACGAGCTACTCATTTTATTATTTGTCAATGGAACTGGAACAAAATAAAATGTATAAGATGGTATGTAAGCTCCTATAGATCTATTTTAATTTAGTGAAAATCCGATCATTAGTTTCTGATACAGCTAACGGAATTGCTAAACTCAGCAGACGGAACGGAATTTCTATGCCCCCCGAAGGCTTCGGACTGGAGTTGATCTACGATAACAACCGGGGCCAGCTTAACGTGCCCTCCGAAACACGGATACTATCACGAAATTTATGCCTAGTGTCACTCATCCAGGTACCAACCGTGACCGCAGTTGTTTTAACTCGATAATTTAGAATCGACGCGAATCACCGGCCTATGAACGTTTTAAAAGTATGTGACGAGGTGTAACGCTTAATAATTTTCTAGCTGCCAGGTATATTATTCTTGTAAATATGAAAAATAATTTCGACTGGCTATGAATAATGGAGCTGTCAGCGTGCCGCCCATCTAAGAGGCATCTCGGAGATGAGATTATGTTCAGTCATATAATAATGTTAATAAACCATCATGTTTTTGAATATTTAGTTAGTTTAGTATATTGTGTTGAAAAGAGGCTCAGTGAAAATATGTGTGTTGTAAAATATTCTGTACGTGAAAAATTTTGCAAATTTAAGCTATTTAGGAACAATTAACCCACTTTATAAGATAGTTCATGTATATGTATAAGGGAAGGCTAAATCTTTATATATATATAAAGTACATGTCACGGTGTTTGTTCGCGATGGACTCCTAAACTACTTAACCGGTTTTAATCAAATTTTGCACACCGTGTGCAGTTTGATTCAACTTGAAAGATAGGATAGATTACATCTCAATTTATGGTCGCTATATTATTTTATTGCAAATTACATATTACATCATCTTACTAAGAATTAGTTCTATAAGATTCTAACAGATGGCGGTATAAGGTCATTAGTCTGTTAAATTGGGTATGTAAACTTTAGTCACAGCAACGCATGGCCGAGTCTGCTAGTATTTTATATATAGCCAGTGGATTGGTATAATCCTGCAACATAATGAAACATATTCTTGGTGATCGAATTGCGCATATAAACTACTCTCGAATAAAGTTAAACATACACAAAAAATCATCAAAATATTATGTATGTGTATAAATAGATATATTATGTATAGCGCACCAACACGCGGGTGTACCCAAAGACGACAAACTCGATCGATCATTTACATACAAGCACTTGATTTGCGTAGTAATTAATAACCATAATATTATTGTGTCCGTAATTGAAATCGGTAATCGGTGTAGCGGTAATGTTAACTTATGTAGAACATTTCGCACTAATGTCTGTTTTACGGCCAAGATAAAAATAACCTTTTATATGAAGATATTGGAAACAAAGTAATTGTGTTGTATTTTAGTGATATATTGATTGAAATATTTTACACACTTTAATTACTTTTCCTCAATTTCGATCCATACACTAATATCATTTTTCCGCGCAAAATTAAATGAGCTGTTATTTTAGCAATATATTGATTAAAATATCGGCTATTTTTACACACTTTAATTACTTTCCCTCAACTTCGCTCCATACACTAATCTAATTTTCCCGCGCACCGTCATAGAGTAAATTTATCTCAGAACCGCACAGATACAAGGATACAACTACATAGCCAGATATGTTGATTCATTACCTCAATTTGTACCGTAATTTATGTACCATATTAGAGTTTTTAAAGGCGACAGAATAATTTACACATACATACGTTATACTGATTCAACTGAATGTACTCGTTGTCCCCGGAGCGCGTTGCTACGCATATTAAAAGGTCTAATTTGAAGAAAAATTAGTATATATAAGAACACATTCGTTTTGATTCTGTTTATTGAAGTGCTGTTGGATATACTGGTATATCTCGTACGATCAATGATCAAAAATCAACATTTTCGACTGTAACTCATCAACCAAATGTGTTAATAATTTTGCAAGCAAAACCTTCTTCGGAGAATACTGAACAAAGTTGCTACAAACATTATCTCGATCTCCTACAATTTTAAAGTCTATAAAGGACTAATAAACAAGCAAACAAACATTGATTATTATATATGTGTGTGTATGTATGTATATATTATATAGATGTGTATGTATACCGAATATCCGAACATCATTACCTAGATCCAAAATGCTATCTAGTATAACGGAATGATACAGCAATGATAAGGAAGAATTATTATTTTCCCCTGTCTACGTAAATATTGAATAACTAGTTGCCCTAACAGACTTCGTACTGTCTAAAGTTGCCCGTCGTAATTCTAAAGCAAAAAAAAAGTTATTTCAAATCACTTTATTTATTAAGCACTTTAAAATAAATTATTAATTGCCAAAATAAATTTTCTGTTTCGTACGCGGTAAATCTGACGTGATTATTCGAGAGCAACAGGGACAGTGTTTCAGTTATTTACTTTATGGTTTATATGGGGAAAAATGTGTCATTTTTACTATATACCACCCAAGTTTTCTGTTTTTTCTTTCTATAAAAACCGTCCTCATGTCTTAATGAAAATATTAACAACTTGCCGAATTGGTCGCGTTCTCGAGTTTAGCGCTTAGCAACACATTTGGCGATTCATTTTTATTTATATAGACATAGACAATTGTCTGTGTCACTCGTAACAGTCTGGGTCTGATATCCACCAAATTAGGTTTTTGTCTATTTACCTAGTCAATAAAAGTAATCATTAGGACAATATTGTTCACATGTTACATATGCGTATTATATAATTATTTTGTCCTAGACGATTGAACCGTTTCATGAAATTTGTATAATTGTTTCGAGAATGGTTTAGATTTAGAATAGAAAATGTTTTTATCGTATCCGTTAGTATTGTTAAAAAACATAAATGCTGATATCATGGGTGCCTTAAAGATAAGGACACACACCCAGACCAATAACTTAAATTATCTTATTATATTAATCTTTAAATTAAAACTCTTAAAAGTTAGGTAAATTTTCTGCTCCGCTGGAAATTGAACACAGGACCCTTCGAATATCGGTCCATGATGACAATTACGCCACTTTTAGTACACCATTTTTAGGTAAGTTTAAGCGAATATAATATTAAAATATCATTATGTATTATTATATTTCAAATTTTTTAATTCCACTACGTTTCTGTAAAGCGGTTTTGGATTACCGAAAATAAAGCTATTTACATTCAAGTATTACCAAGGCTCTCTTTTTATCCGTGTTATCAAGTTGTGAATGGAGTTATAATGTATGCGGAGTTATTTTAAAATGCAAAATTAGAAAAGCTCGTAGCTCTGTTTATTTAAATACTTTGACTTTCATAATCCGCAACTAACTTAATAAGTTGGTTTGGACTATTTCAGTGTTAGATTCTGTATGGATATAAACCTGAACTAACACATTTAAATTCAAAAGTAATATCTCCGATTTAAATTTCTACAAAAGCTAATATTACCCTTTTATGCAGTGAATTGCTGTTTTTACCCACAGCATAGCGCTTGAATAATAAATAATGAAACCGCGATATTGTTAAAACATAATCATAATTATAAGTTAAAATAACAATGAAACCATGTTAATTATAATTCTCATTTGTTTTAGAATATTCTGCTACACTGTAGTTGAAATCTTGATTTCCTAACAAAAACCAAAAGTAACGATCATATCTTCTCATCTCCCACTTTCACAGCAGGGCTCCCATGCCTACCCTCGTCACTTTAAATAATAATATTTTATAACAAAAGAATGAGTTACTCCTGAGCTTTCATATCAGAGAATAAATATGCATTTCTATCTCACCTAAATAATGAACTCGATAAAATCAATTCTTGTATACTGATCGGATAAAGTAATAATCGAAGTTTTTTATTGTAACATAAGCAAATGAGGAAAAGGGTCATCTGATGTAAAGCGGTCACCTTCCTTTATAGATATCAGTATTACTTAAAGTATCACTTACGCTTTGCAAAGGAAAAAAAATTTTGAAAGAAAATACTGCCTCATAAGCCAGCCGGAACAGACGAATCGAATGTTGGCTAAAGCAAGATGCAGCTAGAGCCAGGCGGGGTTCACGGAAAAATAATAATTCCAATAATAATAGTAATGATTTTATAATATTGATAAAATAATAATATCGCGAAACCTAACTACAAAATAGTAGTTTAAAAGTTTCTTTTTGTTTGTGGTAATATTTTTTTCTTATTTACCAGTTCATTTGGATCTTATAATAAGAGATCACGGGTACAATTTTGAACTATTTTCTTAATTATAGGCTATTTTATTATTTTTAATTCTAGATGTAGAAATAAAAGAAATCATCTTATCTGAAGCAACATATAAAATTTCAATACTTCAGCATAAGAGGAAACAGCTATAATTTAGCTTGCACACTTTGATCAACACAAACTATGTATCAAAAGAAACTGAAAGATTGTACGTTGAATAGAATCTTGCAACAAACATTTGACCCTTTCTAAGTAGATAATTACTTGGAGAAAACCCATAATACGGTGAATTTGAGAAGCTATAGTTGTAGACGTGGTGTGTAATTAACTCGGCACCACTTTTCATCTCGTATCACAAAGGGTGCGTCACGAGTAAGGATAACAATGCACGTCACTAAATGTGATCCCTACACATTACACTGACATTCCATTAATACCAGATAATGGTTTACTATAAAGTGCCATAAAAATGTTTTTGAAATACAATAAGCTAGATGTTATTTTTACATGCTCTAATGACATTGAAAATGTTATTCTTCAATTCATTTATTCTATTCTCGTAGAGCTAAACAATGAGGTAATAAATTAAAATATTGGTAAAATGACGTGAAAGGTATTGAAACAAAACAATGTAGAGTAAAACTGTAAAACTGAGTATTATATTGAAAAATAAAGCATTTTATTTTTTTGGACATTTCTGTAAAAGTTCTATATATTTTTTTAAATTCTAGAGGTACATTGCCTTTAACACATTAATGGCCCACTACTGAGCATGGGTCGCTTCTCATTACTGAGGAGGTCTAGAGCATACTCCACCTCGCTGTTTCAGTGTGGATTGGTGGACGGGTTAGTAGCCAACCGACGTGTCGGAAGTTTTTAAACCGCCCGAAGGCCTGCGACTTTACTTGACGACTGTTATTTACCATAACAGCTGGGATTGACGGTTCAACGTGCCCACCTATTCACAAAAACGCTCGAGAAATGAGGAATATTATACAAATATAATAGTTTACAACTACTTAGATGTCATCGAAAATATTTTTGAAGATTTCCGCTCTTTCGTAATATCTAATAATGAATCCTGTTTAAGGTTGTCAAGTCCCCTCTTCCAACTCTTTTGTACCGACATATCCGATTTATCTTAATAGATTGTAATATACTTGTGGAAAATACGAGAAAGATCGTAAGTAATCCTAAACCTTGGATAAGTATTATAATTTTAGACATATACGGTTTCTGAAATAATTCCCAGGCAATAAATATTTTGTGAACCATCAAAAGACGAGATGGAAATCTCACAGATGAGTGCTCTTGAAAGGCATGAATATTTTTAAACACATTTGCTTGCGTATTGTTACAAATACTTGTAATAATTGAAGAACGTGGACAAAATATATACATATCTACTCTAGATACAATTATAGAGATATAAAATGAGCGTTCATTTTATTTGCCACTTTTATTTGGCAAATTTGATGTCTTCATGTATCTACTTTTACTTTATCTAAC
This sequence comes from Carystus phorcus, assembly GCA_018248895.1. Lineage (NCBI taxonomy): Eukaryota > Metazoa > Arthropoda > Insecta > Lepidoptera > Hesperiidae > Carystus > Carystus phorcus. The sequence continues at coordinate 11,967 of DWJN01002844.1, forward strand.
CTTTGTGTTACAATATATTTATGGTGGAGCTTACAATAATAAAGACTTTTTTCTCGTTAGGGATTTGCACGGACAGAAGACTAATAAGTAATAGACAGTTTCTATGGTAACAGACAGAGTAATAATTATATGCGGTTGCGGATTAGTTCTAAGGCAAAATAAAATAATTTTATTTGTTTCTCTTTTATCCAAAATAAAAACCATATTAGAGAAATAACGATTAAGATTTTAGTTGTTGTTTAGATGTTATGAACGGATTGGCAGAGAAGTCATCATAAGGAGTAATTAGGAGTCTAATATAAAAAAAACACTGGGAGGTCAAGGTGCGATCGGAAACAAAATTTTGCCCTTGGCATCGCGAGTCTGGCACAAGTTTCAAATCAATACCTGACGCACTGCAGTCGCTTACTACCCAGTACGTGTAGTTTGACCAACCCAATCTATTTGTTCTATATGCATTGGAATGCACGGAGCCTTTTAATACATACATAATTAATAAGTTAATTAGCCTCGACAAGGATAGTAAACTATCTTCCACAACAAGTCACGTAAATCTACATAAGTATAGAAGGCTTCAAGTTCCTCCACGTTGCTCCTGCTTGCTCCTCCTTGTTGCTCCATGTTGCTATAAAAAGTCTCAAGTCAGAAGAACGATAAAACGATGAATGAGAAGCTGAAGTCTCGCCAATTTTTGTAATAAGCTATCTGATAGAGGGTACGAGGGTACAAGTTTGTATCTGTGATTAAAAAAAATGATTATTGGATTGATAAGTTGGATTAGATTACGTTGAATTAAGTTAAAGTGGAAGTAGGAACACGATGCATACCACCGAACTTATTATCCCCTGCCCTCACCATACCGTTTTCTACTTATTGTCATTCATTTTCTAATTTACTATTATTGTTACAATACAAATTTCAAATGGTTTGAAATTGAGGGGATGAGGCACACGCGACTGCAACGAAGCGACGGCGCGAGAAATTACCGCCCAATTTATTGTTAATTCAATCACGCCATGATCAGTAATAATCAGTTTCTTTATAAAAATTTTGTGCACGGTAACAGACTTTGTTTTTTGACATAAAACAGTCGCGAACCTAATATTGAATTACTCTATGATCTCAGATTTAAAAATAGAAGAAAAAAAGGCAAAGAAAACGTTTAAAAGAAATGACATGCAAATCTAATTTATGTTGCTGTTACATGGCACACCAGAAAACGATCCTTTTATTTTTTTAAAGAAACAATCGCTTCGAAAGAGTAGCAGGTGACGACACCAGAGTGATTCGGAGCAAATCACATATTCGGTTTCATTACCAAATTCCAATACCTATAAGTTGTTATGTGGTTACAACAAAACGTAGGTCTCAAACATGTGATGGCTTTTGTTCACTACCACAATTTTGAGTTTTTAAATACACATACTTTAGAGTGTAACTTTAAAGTACAAAATAGAAAACTAACTTTATAACAGTACACTTTAAAGTATCAATAAAAGAATAATATAACTTTTGTCGATTATAAATGGAGGCAGCAGAAGTTTAATAGCGTCAATAAAGCATAAGGCACATTCACCGGATATTACGCGGTATAAACTCATCGAGACATACTATTTGCTTAAGCCTTTAACTTTCTCAGTGGCTTGTTACGGTTAGGTAACGTAAAGAGGTCTTTCGACGCCTCGAATGGACCCTCTCAACCAGTTAATACTACCGTATTTAAGCTTACTTTATCAAGCCACCACATCCTATCTTAGGAAGTCTTATTGAGTTGAGTATTAAGGATTAACATTTCCATAATCAAACATAGGAAAATTTAAGGAATTGGACTTAAGAAATTCAAGTAATATAAGTTAATAAATTTAGATATAAGAAGGAAAATTCCTTTAAAAAAATATTTTTAGCAATAATTAGAGTTTATAGAGTTAGAAGAGACTTAATTATATAAATAATTGATATTCATTATATTCATTATTATGAGACCATTAAATAGAAAAGTGAAGGCAAATTGTATTTAAAATAAACTATACATTTTTTGTTATTGTTTAACTTTCTCTAAAACTTTAGTTTCGATCTTTAAAATATGTACTTCGAATGTTACGAAATTGAATAAGACAAATGAAATAGCGTGCCCTTTTCGTTCCAAAGATCTTGAAAAGATCAAAATAATATTTACTTACTTGCACAGATCTTGTGAGATATTTGTCTTAATTTTAGATTCCAACTCGTAGCTTCAAGACCCTTTTAAGGACATTTACAATCTTCTTTTATAAAATCAGACAATATATTCGATTTTTAAATTTATAAAAAAAAATGGAAGTGTCTTTAAAAATACATATTAATTAATATCGCTTTATCAATGAACCCAGAAACCGACTTCTATTAAATGCCGATTTAAAAATTCAGTTGAATTAAGAACCTTCCTGTTGTTTTGAAGTTGGTTAATAAGCTCTACTGTATACTTAATTTAATAGAATTGATTACCCAATTGGTTGCTACACTAGCGGCCGGTTTCTGAAAAGCTGATCAACGAAAAAATTAAGAAATTCACTGTCAAATCTATTGTCAAACGTCAATTGGG
>DWJN01002845.1:0-14544 GCA_018248895.1 Carystus phorcus
TAAAATAATATAATGAAAATGAAAGAATGAAATAATAATAAATTTGAAATAATATAATATAATATTTTGTTACGCATGTGGACGCTGAACCTACCTCTCATAATTATTTTTCCAATCGCAGGTCTGCTGGAAGAAATTTCTAAAGAAATAAGCAGTGCCTTTGTACCACTTTTCAATGATCATTGTAACTGTGTATAATCCTATGTGTGTACATAAATAAATAAATAAGTAAATAAATAAATATTTAAATATAAAGTAAAGATTATGATGCTCAACGTAAAATAAAAGCAGGTTACTGACATATAAACGTATATGTTAATGAAACAAAACAATTCAAATAAGAACGAAGCTAATGAAGGAATAATTTACTCCAAATGATTATGTAAATTTAGCCGACACGTTGTAGGGCGTTGATTATAATTTAATGCGTAGATTTAAATGGAAAGTTTATTGTGTGTAACTAATTTGTTTAAGATATTTTAATGTGGAAAAGTACTTATTTTGTTTAAAAGAAATAAAATAATTTTGATATCAATGAGTACTAAACCGAGTAGCTTTAATTATTCGTTTTAATTAACAATTCTTAAAATAACGTTAGTCATATTATTATCGTTACATTGTGAAATATAGTCAACGCAAAAAAATCACTACATGATTTTTGGCGTTAAATAATTTTTGCAAGTCACGTAAAACTGTGTAAATTTTAACCTTAAATGAAATGACTATTCGTAAACACTGATGCTCCTCGAGATTGACATCGAAATCTTTATTGACAACTTGCCCTTATTACTATTTAAACGAAAACCCAAAATCTCAAATAGTAACTTCTTTGAAAGGTGGAGCATGTTGCATCTTTCTTTTTTCTTAGCCAAAAATGTAATTGTCCATACGTTGTGATAGTTTACCGTCAGCATAAAAAAGGTGCAGAAAAAAAGCCAAGACGGTCGTTATCACACAATGATGTCATTACACGGACCTGCCACACTTTAATCATTACTCCGCGGTATATCAAACAAGTCCTATTCTGTTTAATTTAAAATAATGAGGCCACGATAAGCTCAGTAAACATTAAGCGTGAATAATTCTCTAAACACTTGCTAAGATAATTATGAGTAAGGAGTATTTACTTGGAATACAAGTGATAGTTTAGAAATTGGGTTAAATTCACTTAACATGTTCAACATGTTCATTAGTAAATAAATATTGTTTGGGATAATATATAACTGAATTAAATGTGACTAGATGTATTATGTTTGAAATGGTATAATTATTATACTATGTAAGTAAACATTACATGAAGTTTATCAAAATATTAAATTAAATTGGTAATAATACAAATGAAATAAATACAAATATATTCTTGAATCTATATAATGTTCTAACATATCATAAATGATAAGACATTATTCCATATCAAAGTTCTTGATTCTAGATTAATGTTACCTAATAGAAATAGGTTTCAATTCTCTTGGCAAGATATTATACGGCATAAACCGCTGTATATTTTGAATGTGTTGACTTAGAAGCATGATTTTTTCATAAGCTTAAGGAGAAATAGGGTAAACAAGTGAAATGGTAATTTTTGTGGGTAGCAAAATATTATTTTAATTTTTTTTTCTTTATAAGGGCCAACAAACAGTATAAAGACAGTCTACAACAAAGAAGATACAGACATTGAAAGTGCTAACATTAATACTGATGTTAAATTATTAAGTTTCATGTATAAGAAATGAAAACCCTTGAAAACAATATTGCAGTCTACTCCAACGGAATAGACTGCATTATATGCTTTTTAAAGATTCCAAGACTAGCACAGATAAAATCTATATTTCTAAAATGATAATTTTTATGAAACTGGAAATTCCTTATTTTATTTATGTAGCAACTTTTAAATAAAAAAAGTTCCGAAACTTGTAAATACTTATGTATTCAACTGTTTCGTATGTTGAAGAGACAGCTTTTTCTGTTTTATAACAGCATGTAGAAAACCACATTGCAGCTTCCCGCTACGTCCGTCCAAATAAAGCGCTCGAGGATACGGCAAGATTACACGCGATTCGACAAGAGCAGAGACATCGGTCAGTCCACTTGGTTTTTGCGTAACCTATAAAAACAAATTCGTTTCGTTCGCCGATCTCAGAACCACATACGAGTTGTGAAGAAACCGATTATATTGGACTATAGACAATAAGAAAAACGAACAGATAACAACAGAATGAACAAAAAAAATAATTTTACTTTATAATATGTATATATTAATAATAACGCCACACACTCATAGCCCCACACTAGGATACCCTGTGTCGTGGGTGCCATAAACAACACACAAAGACAATTACACACACAACCAGATCGAGTACAGAAATTTAAACTCATTAAAATTTCGGCCTCGCTGGGAATCGAACCCAGGACCCTTCAAACGGCAGCCCGGTGTGGTGACTATTACGCCACGCGGGTCGTCGAACCATAATATGTATACAACGGCGACTAGCGACATAATACTAAGCCCATATAAACTTCAATTACTTCTGTGAATAAAATTAGAATATCGTGAAAATATCCTTGCAAGAAAACGTTTTAAATATATTTAGAACAACAGACAATACAGTGTTTCATATGCGGAACAGATGTCTTATTCGTACGGTTACCTACTCGTTAAATATGTCGATATGGTCACGCATTGCCATTGGGCGTATTTCTTTATGTTACAAGTAGTTCCATAATTATGTAGTTATCGTATTACGTTTGCAATATGGTGAAGGTTTTGTTACGGTCCAATGAATTGTGTCAGTTTCTCAAGCCACATGCCGGATCATGAAAAAACATTTACAAAATGTCCCTCAATATTACAAATTCACAAAACAGTCAACGGTATTTATTATTTTTCTAATATTTATTACATTATGTATTTATTAATTATTATAATTGTAATTCTACTTACGTGATTTTATGTCGGTTTTCGCTACCCTAAGATTGTAAGGTAGATAAGACTCTGTTGTGTTTGTGTTGACACTTTTTTCTAATCGTATATGAAATTACCCTGATTTTTTTATAGGAACCACCACTTATTAATCAATGGCCACATGGTGCTAGGTGGTGGTAACGTCTTACTGGGGTGGTAAGAACTATACTTACCACTTTACATTAGGTAACAACTGAAACAATAATTTATTATTCTTTCCACATAACCCTCTTTATATTTTTTTGATTTGAAGCGGTCATAGCCAGGCGGTTCGCGTCGATCCTAAGCGATCGATGAAATTAAGCAACTGCGGATGCGGTCGGTACCTGGATGGGTGACGGCTAGTGGCAAAGATTTCGCGAGTGTTACTGTCCTTTGGAGGGCACGTTAAGCTGTCGGTCCTGGTTGATATCGTAGATAAGAGTCGTTAAGTCATTTCAGAAGTCTTCGGGCGGCATAAAAATTTTCAACACTGGTTGACCACTAACCCCTCCACCAATCCGCAATGGAGCAGCGTGGTGGAGTATGCTGTAGGTCTCTTCAATAATGAAGAGAGACTTGTGCGAAGTAGTGGCCCATTAATGGATTAAAGCCATATTCATTATGGCTTACCGTAATGTATGAAAAACAACAATATAAATCTACCTTTAAACCGCAAGATATGTTGCTAAAGTCTAAGAGTCCACTTATCGACAGGTAAATCCTTTGTTTAATATGTATAAAGAAAAATCTTAATTATAACCGATTGAATAATATAAATACAATACGACGATGTGACTAGTATTAAATAGTTAATATTAGTTAAACGTGTAATAATTCCCATTACACGTTAGATTTTTTTCAGACCTAATGCGATTTGAATCTACTGATTCGCAAGATTTCAGCGAGCCATACGGTCAGCATAGATAGTAGATGACCGCATTTAAATGTGCATACAAAATATCGAATGCGAATACTGCCTTCAATACCAGTTTATGCTGCGGTCAGGAACTTTGAATTTCAAAGAAAACTGTATCTTATTATCTAAGCAATACGCATTCATATTTGCTTATTTTATATTTATCAATTGCAAAGTTCTATGTCATTGTGTACAATGCTGGACAATAACAGTGACATGTATTTGAATGCAAAACAGCTTACATGTCATGGCGTTTAAACATGGAAACTTTATAGGAAGTGCTGCATGCAAATGATGTTTTATCTTCAGTACATTACACTCGTATGAGGCTATCATACATTATGTATGTAGTTTGTAACAATTAACATGGTAATAGTGTTTGTAGGTCCTTGACATGCAATCGTAAACGATTTCGCGAATCGATGATCTTTAGCATTAAGGCTGCAATTTGCACAAAAGTATATTACCGCTTGCGATCTAAATGTATTTCATTAGAACACGAACTTGGTCGTTATAGTACAAAAAGTGCACTGATGTTGAATTATGAAGCTAAAGTTAACAATAATTACGGTAAAATCAGACATTAAATTCAATAATAATATGAATTGTCTAACGGGAATAGACTAATAATGAATAGTTAAACGCGGTTTCTGTTTTCATTTTGACTGGCAAACGTATTAATTTTGAGTTACAATAGCCAAAATGTGGTGACCACTATTAAATTACGCTACTTTCCCTATGATAGTGTGATATACCTGATTATGTTAGTTATATAGATAATAGGAGGTTGGAATAAGATTGTACGACGGACATTATTAATAGAAGTTTTATATAAAATTCTGACATAGATTTTTAAACAATAGTTCTAAGTTACCTATTCTGTTTTATCCGTACCAACAGCATCGAGTTGCACTTGGTCTGAGTTCGCGGTATTCTATCCCAGTTTATAAAATAATGTAACATGATATTACTTAGGGGTAATTCTTGAGTTTGGTATGATCCATCTACTATAAATATGAATCCTAAGAATCTGTTAGTTTTATCGATCACAATATTTATCAAACTTATTACGTTAGTATCGCTGCTATTCGTAATTCTGAAGTATTACAGTATTAATAACTTAAGGACATATTCTTGGTAAGATTCAGTAAACCGTGAATAAGCGAACAGAACATTTGAACGTCAATGGTTACCGCCATCCATGGACATAGAAATATCAAAGCTATTACGAACGAGTTGAATAACTCTCTTATATTTGAAAGAAAGAAACAAAAATCATTTATTTACAGAATTAACTCACAATATTGCGAAGGTATTAAAATATATGTACCTCCCGAAAAGGTAATAAATTAATTTCTCCGACTGGCAGTTATGATTTCAACCCATATAACCAAGACTGACATAATTTTATCTCTTACAGCCGTGAATTACACTAAAGTGCACACAATTAAACAATAAGTGTGGAAATAGTATTTAAGCTCATGGATAAATTAAGCGGTTCAAAGGAAGCGATGTAAGAAACCGATTGGTCAGATAACTTGTTTAATTTATGCGTTTTACCCGCATTGTTATTCCGACAAGACCTCTCAGACTTCCATTAAAGTAGCTATTAGAGAAACAAACAAGGAACTCCCCACGATAAAATAATTATCGCTTTTATCTCCGCCGAACCTTTGTGAGCATCCATTTTCGAGTCCCTAAGGCAAACATAATATTAAAGAAGAATTTTACAAGAACCGACCTCATCCCTTGGAAGCAAAAAAACTAATCTAAAATCGGACAATTTAATGACGTCAGCCAAATTGTGTCGGAACGGTGTTGTTTTTTGAAATGGCGGCGTGACCGACTTTAAATGGTTTGAACAAACATTATACACACAAAAATAAACTAATGATGAGTATGGCTATTTCATATGTAGGTTATTATTAAAAATGCCCTTTAGCCCTTGCACCTGTTACCGACACCTGCCTCGTTGACCGGCTATAGCGTAAAGAAACTCGCTCATACAGACCGTTAACAATAGGACATCTATTCATCTTTTTTCAAGGCATAAATAAGTACCTCATTTGGTTTAGCTGCAGGTAAACAGATATCCTTATAATTACAGTGGTTGGTTCTTGTCTGTGGTTTAAAAACTAGCGACGAGCAAGACTATGGTATACTTAAAGAAGTAGGTATATTGTTTGTCAAACCACAAAAAGCGATTAGTTTATTTTAATGACGTTGTTAACAAGAGGCTTATTTAAACCAAGACTTGTCAAGCCTGGATTGGACTTATAAGGGATAAGGATCCGTACATTATCGAGCCTTGGATATTTTATGACGAATTTAGTTTTTTTTTATAACTTTAAATATTATTTTGAAAAAGAGGAGAGTCGTGGATTTGGGTATTTTTTATTAGATTTCTCGTCATAATCTATTGCTTGTAAATCAATAATTTTAAAGTGAAACGATATTTACATAGCTGCTCATGAACTATGATCGTCCCTTTTATCTATATGTTATTTATAGTTGTTTATTTACTTTGTCATTAATTGTACGAAATTATTATAAAATTGAAATTCTAGGTAAACTAACCAAATAGTACGTTATTTTTTTATGTCTCGTTTAAATTTCGTTATAATTCCCACAAGTAACAGCCAATTATATAGGCATATCCAGTTGAGACTCCGTAATATCGTTTGCTATTGTCAAAGATCCATTGACTCCTTCGAGGTTCCACGTATTGTTGGACGATCTATTAACAAAAATGATAAATGCCCCGCTGGGGAGAAGTATTCCATAGTAAATTCAAACTTTAACATTTCCAATTTTTTACAACTCCTAAATCGGGACGCTATAAGCGCTTGTCAGTCGTTTCTCCGTTTTTGTATCTATACCCAACAAATGTTTGTAAGCCCTGCGCGTAGAACACTAACAAATATGGCAGAAAGCCACTAATTAAAGTGTAGAACAATGAAACAAAACGACCTCTATAAAATACCCTTCAGAACCCCCACGATGCGAAGTCCGAGCTTCAAATAGGGCGTAAAAAAACTATACCCACGTAATATCACAGCAGCGTGTGATCGACTCGTAAGGCGTTTTAAACGTGATTTAACAAAAAGCGCAACCCTTTTAAAGGAAGTCATGGTCTTAAAGCCGACACACTTTCCATAAACTTAAGTAAGCTCTTAGAGGAGATGATACGGCTACCTCCTTGTTTAATCCGCTTTTAAAACACCGCAACAGTCTTTTGTTATTCACCGAGCTCGAAGTAATCTTCTAGCGGAGTTTTATAAACAATCACCGTAAAGAAATTGTTTTCATATACGATTATTCGAAATACAATTTACCGGAAACAAAGGAGATCTGTTCGTTATTTAAAATTTTCTTTTTTTTATTCGCTCAATGATTTTGTTCATTCTTCCTTAGTTAATAATAATTATGTACTCACATGTCAAGTTTGTAGGGGGTTCGTAATGTTCTATTTTCGAAATCACATTTTAATCTATGACAGTTGAAGAAAGAGGAAGGGTTTGAGTGAAGTTTAATCAGTAATGTCAATCTTAATGAAATTTATTAAAATGCAATATTGTTCAACCAAAAACTTGCCAGAACTTAGGTCGCTTTAAATTATACAATAGAATGATCCACATGTCTTTTTTTGTCGCCACCAAGTGTATGAAGATTAGAACGTCCGACATGGAAAGGGTTGGATTCGTTTTTTGGTCTCTGCATGTGAAAGCTATCGTTACATCAATTCTTACTATAAGAATCTCTATTTGTTCTCAAAATTTATAACTAAAAAACATTGAAAATTGTTTAATATTTACACATCTTGTCTTCCAGCAAAAAACTACTGATAACCTTTTCAAATTAAATCAAAATTGTTTAATTATTGCATTTTTATTTGTACGTATTATGTCCTCACAAGATAAATAATTAAGAAGATTCTAAGTGAAATAAATACATCGTTAACTGTATATTATCTATATATACACACATAATGAATACGCCAAATGTCTATAAACCGTATAAGCATATTAATAATATCACGTGATAAATAATGATGGAAAGTTAAATGTTTGTAAACAATATGAACAACAATATTAATATTTGCATAAATAATTCCATAACAAACCCCTAGGGCTTGTGTAAACACGATACAACGTGGTTGAATACAATCCTGATATCTATAGTCCACTACAGGTAAGTAGTACTATTATCGTCTTTCAATTTCTTTCTGTAATTAACAGGTATTCTCACGAACGAAGGCAATACGTCTCGTATTATACGTTCTTTGCAAAACCGAGCTCTTACACACCGGGTCGTATCGCTTTACAGCTTTTTTGTTAACGTTAGTAAAACTGCGATGATCGTTGTCCGCCCGAATTATAATATCAAAAAGCAATCGTTCATTCAAGAGTATTGAATAGTCGTTTAAGCGCAATGGGCGTGGGCCACAATGGTCGCGGCGATCGTCTTGAGGCCTCGACAATTTCAGATCACTGGTATACGAAACTGCATGTAATATAAATCTTTCCGGTGAGGCACGAACAACTGAACCACTCCCACTTGGATCGCGGACTCGGCTCAAATACGAATATTAAATTCCACTCATTCGAACTCTTTATTTTAAAATTAAAGCACGATTTTGAATCTTATAACTAAAAGCATTAGGTTTAATTCAGCTTTTCAGTTTTCTCGCACGTCGAGTAAAGCGTAGAGGCTTTGGATATTTCGTTTGAATGGGTATTAATAATTTTTATTGCAGGTTCATTGCAGCCTTAGCGATGGATTTCTTAGCTCTTTTTTCGCGACGTCCATCAATAATTTTCGGACATTTGAATGTCGGCCTGTGTTTAAAGCTGCATTGATCGGCCTTCGAAATTATCTTAATCGAATCGGGATATTAAGATGCTTTGTGAGTAATTAGTTACAATGCCCGAAGTGTTTATTATGAGAAAACTGAGTGACAGTTTGGTATCATGAGGTTGAACAGTTACGTGTCACTCATACGTCAAAAGTAATAAATTAACTTTTAAACTGAAAGCCACTCAAAAGGCACAGGTACTCATATTACCTTTATTTTAACATATTTAATATTTTATAGCTAAATAGTTTGAAAACGAGTTCAGGATCTAGAGCTACAAGAAAAAGAATTGCAATATCCATTGTTCAAACTACAAGAAATTTTAATTCCGTTTTGGCTACTTTATAAAAAATCTTTCGACTTCTCAGTTCTTTATAACCATGTAACTTCAGAACACCCTTTTTCACCAACATGCCTATAATAGATAACTATTAACCACATTCTTGAAGTAAGTATCTCTAAACCCAACAATCACGTAAGATATTTATAAATTGCGGTACTAATGATAATCAAACGACAAAGCAAAATGCTATCTACGTTAGCGAGTCCTGGTTTCAAATTATTAATTAAAGAAAGACATTATCTTGACATTGTGAGTCATTTCCTATTGTAATTAATTTTAATGATAACGCAGTCATTTCTCAGATAAATCTCTTATAATGTTTTAGCAATTTTACCTTTAGGTCAATCAGATTTATTAGCTACGAGTAGCAGCGTAGACCAATCTTTTGAAATTCGAAATAAAAATTCAAACATTAATAAGAACATTAGATCTATATCTACGAGTACAATATACATAATTATAAGTATTACTGAAATATTCATTCATAAATCAACTAAATACTATGTATATACCATAGTTTAATTTGCGAACTGCGACTGTATTACGACTACTTTCGTTTTGATTTTAGGAACTTTGCAGAGCTAAAGCTTCGACTCCCAGCTGAGACAAGTGACAAATGTTCTCACATCGTGGTCGTTTATAATTCGATCCATATACAGAGTAATGCGAGACGGTGTGAAGAGTTTTTTTTATAGAAAACGTGACTCTATTTTTAACGAACTTCCTTGTTAGAAGTCGGATTTAATTACATAATAACAAGTATCAAGTGATATGAATAATTTACAAAGGAAATGGTGTGTCGTGCGAGACGTCGCGGGCGTATCAAATCGCACTGATATTCAAGTTCAGACGATATCGTATGACGACCTCTGAGGCCTAGAAGCCGAGATATAATACGATGCGCAGTAATATTCGCTACTAATTTGATGTTTTGATATATATCTTATATAAGATGAAGACTACATTAAATTGTTAAGAGTATAGGCGAATATTATTCTGCAATATATGCTATGATTCTCGTAAAACAAAGACAAAATTTACGTCCATTCGAATTATGAGTCTAAACCATTCTCGAATCCACTAACACACAAATTGATCCTACAATTTACGAGTTCAGTGACGTACATACTAACAGAACAATTATACATATATTTATCATCAGTAAGTTGATGTCATTTATTTACGTTAAATAATCTAATTCAAAGCTGTGGATTTTATTTCAGATGTATGGAATGATTAGACCTCTACGTACTGGTACATATATTAATCAGTAAAGATTAAAATAAAATGGAAATTATCCGCGGAAATTTAAACATTTCCTTCGTCTGACTTCATTTGACATATAAATAACAATAAAAAACTTACTTTAAATCTGTTGTGTTTTATATACGAGTATGTGACAAAATATTTATCTCTTTTTTTGTTTAATGTTTCGAGAGAAAAGTCCGTATCACTGTATTATATCTAGCATTTAAAACCATTACGTCAATAACATGTGAACTAGGCAAAGTTCAAAAGAACAAATGTAATTAGTGAATCAGTATTGATGGAGCTTATGGGATGCCTATTGTTACATAAGAGAATAACGTATCAAATTGATTTGACATTCAAGTTCAAACGATATCACCGCTCAACTTCACCGGATTCTCAAAGCTAAACTTTCACTGGAGCGAAACGAAACTACATGCATTCTACATTTGAATTTATTGCATTGTAATAAAATAATAGCAGTTTGTGTGAATGATTTTGCGTCTGGTATTTTTAAAATAATTTGTAATTTTTTTATAAATTTTCAATGTGCTATTATAAATTTACGGTATGGATAATAATGTAAATAAATTGTTTCAACATGCGAATGTTAAAAATATAAGTTTAAAAATAAAAACCAGAAAATCGGGGAGAAACTTTTAAGAAACGCAACTTAACGATTTCTAATTAAAAATTGTTATTTGTAATTAGATCACAAATAACTAAGTTTTCGGAACATAGTAAACATATTTTTAATTTTATACAAAGCGGATTATGATAAAAAATTATGGTTATCGTCATATCTTCAGTTGGTTATTATAGAAACAATAGACTTTTTTTCATAAATATCATTTGCATTTTTCTATAGAAACGTTTGTTATAACTTTTAAGAACCACTATATTATTACAGTTTTATATAAGTACAAATTCATTTTCTGGAAAGATATTACTCTAGCAAGATACACAAATCGATTAGAAATCCATTTGAACATTTCGATCCCAGGACATAATAAACTTTGATGGCTCGTCCACGTCAAGAAGGTAACTTTATAGATCTGTCTCCACAGACAACTATCTCAGCTGACCTTTTATTTTACCCTTGTTTTTTTTTCACCTTTATTATAGACCTTGTTAGCGCCATTCATTTTTTACTTTTGTACTTAGCGTACCGTATTTTACCGCACAATTGCTTATTAATCATTAAAGCTGCAAAGAGTAAAATATATAGTAATAACATGTCAATGTTTAAATTTATTATCAATTATAATGACCTGACTTATTTATTGTATGTTTTGGGTATTTAGATAATGAAACGTTAACAATATCTGACTAGTCTTTAGACAACTTGCATCCAGTAAGTGTAAGTATGAAAATTACTTATAATTAACTTTTAACAATAAAAAAAATCTTTATATTGTACCAGCAATTTTTTTTAATAAAAGTTAATTAGTTAATTATTTTAACTTTATTACAGAATATAACTTTTTCAATATAATCAAACATTTCTACTGGCGAAGTTGCTTATATCAACTTGCAGTTTAATATAAATTAATTTTACGATGAAATCATAACCGCAAGATATCTGTCAATGGACACAAATCTTTACCCTCAGACCGATTTTATGGTATAAACAGGGTCGAGACCCGATACTCAGATAGTTAAAAGGTTGTGGAACAATCGAGTGCTCGTGAGAACACTCGACCACTTCAAGTTAATGCACCTAACTCTGTCTTAAACAAATAGTAAGAGAAGAAAGTACCTACTGTCTCGTCACGAGTGTCGATCTAATTTGATACTCTAGACCCAAATATTTACGTATAAATGTTTGAAATAATTTAGTGATCAAATAGAGATTGCAGACATCAATGTTGCTGGAACAAAATCTCAAAGGAATTATATTAGTCTTGAAAATTTATGAGTTATAAAGTATTTTTGCCGTTTCTTTTCTAGAAGACAAATTAGATTCCCAATAACAAAATGAAAAAAAATTGACGTTCATTATTATTATATCAAAGGAATACTCTTTTATTTTTAATATGAAACTATTCTTGGGAATTTATATTAAGTTGAAGGCTACTTGGCTAAAAGATATGAGTCATATTTTTATCACTGTTTTCATGAAGCGAGTTGAGTAAATAAATTTTATGAACAAAATAATGTTATGAATAGTTATGAGTTTTAAGTAAAAAATAAATTAATAATAACTTAAACCCTTTGTGTAAAGTTTACATATGAAAAATTAGACGTATATTATAACGACGAGAATGTTTGAACATATGTTTGTAATAATAATATAGCATTTGGTAAGTAAGTGCTGTTTAAAACTGATTTGAATAGAAAAATCTTATTGGGAGTTTCTTGGTGTTTCTTTTTGAAGATCACTCACCACAGGGATATGTGGAATCAATGGCCTAATTTGACTTATGAAAAGTGTTTGTAGAAATCAACTTGGAATAAATAAATAAATTGAAACTAGAATTAGATGTAAAAGTTGAGCATGTACAACTCTATCTACTATTCATTGAGCAAGGCTATGGCTTAGTGTAAAAATATTTTGATTGAATATTAATTATCGATCCTTTTTTATGAATCGATTAAAATAAAACATACTTACATGATATTTTATCACTAAGTAACATTGCATCCGTAAAAACTATAAAAATCGGTTGAACGGTTTCTAAAATTAGCGAATTTGTTCACATTTTAAGTTCATAGATTGATTTACAAGCAAACATAGGAAAATACTTAAAAACACTGTTAGACTCTAAACATTTTTTTTTATTATATTTCATGGAGATAAATCGATCAGCTATTTTTATTATATCTTACAGATAAATAATTGTTTTGGAGTTGTATTTATATGCTTCTTATTTTTACATTCTAGTGAACTACAGAAATTCAAACTCGACCAAATTTTTCTCTACGTCGAAAATACAATAAATATTACAATATTACAGTACTGAATAAAATTTCATCTTTAACAAGTTTTGCATTTACTTGGTTGCTTTACGCAATAATTACATTGTTAAGTAAGCAAAAATATTCTCATACAAATGTTTTAAGTTACAAGATACAAAAATAAAAAAGCTTATTACTTCCTATACTATACTATACTAAACAAAAAGCCTTGTTTAATTAAAGTTCTTTCCAAGATTGTTAATAAGTAGGTATAAACAGTAGATTCTTAAGTAAATAGCGCACTCTATGAAGCGGATTTGCTCAACATGGAGCTCTTGTAAGCATTATATTCAGGGTTATAAGGTCGTAATTGGCTTGTTTTTAATGAAATACAATATGCTTACATAGATTGCAATACAAGGTAACAGCCCCGATGATTGACACGTGTAGTCCACCCACAGTGTTGGTGGGCGCTCGGACGAAACGTGATTTTTTATCTTTTTGCTCGAAGCTTTTACAACCCTTCATTTGCCGAACGTATAGACCTCACTAATTACTTTATATCGAGCAGTTAATGTTTTTTTAAATACCATCCTTGTATAAATAATGACTTCCACAGAAACGTAGACTACAATGTATTTTTAAGCTTTGCAAACGGGTATCTTAAACGCATTAATATTTATACATGCGTGTGCATTAAAATTCAATATATTCCTGAAATTGAACAGTTATTTGCTATTATTTTTTATAGAGATATATCTCTGCTTACCATCAGGCAAGAGAGTGGACAAGTATTATTTTATGTAGTTATACTTTGTTTATGAATTTTGTAATTCTAATGCAGAGGTGTGTTATGGTTTAATTCTTCATAGTTTAGATACGTAGTTACAAAAATTTATCCACATATTTTGCAGAACAATTCATACTTTGTTTGATAATAAAGACCATTGTATTCTATTCTTCTATAAATTTGTATTAACCACTACTATTGTTCGAATGTGTCTATTGAATATGTTAGAGCGATTTGTATGCTTTTTATTTGCTGACAAGAATTTAGATAGCGACATGTAGTTCATTATAATGTTATTCGACATCATGTCGGTATAGTCGGTCTTTAGAGTTGATAACATTTATATAATACGAGCTTTTGCCCGCGGCTTCGCTTGCGTTAAGAAACTTTCATCCCCTATTTTATCCTCTTGGGGGTAGAATTAATCAAAATTCTTTCTTAGCGGATGCCTACGTCATAACATCTACTTGCACGCCAAATTTCAGCCTGATCCGTCCAGTGGTTTGTGCTGTGCGTTGATAGATCACTATGTCAGTCAGTCAGTCACCTT
>DWJN01002846.1:0-14544 GCA_018248895.1 Carystus phorcus
ACTTGAAACACGGTAGCAGTACCTACTCACCCTCAATCAAAAAAAATATATATACGCCTAGACGATCATAGCAATAGCGTTTTTAGTCAACTTGATATTTAAGTCTCCAGAACAAAATACATAAACTAGATTATTTTTAATGTTTCGGGTCCGACTTTTCAATAAAAACTTCCAAAAAATATATGAACAGTTAATTCTAGCTTCATAATAAAAATACATATATAAAAGAGTTTTTGAACAACTTCTACCAATTGCACCACACTCTATATGTCATAATAAGCCAACAAACGAGACTTTGACACTCATCAAAAATCATCACTTTCTATAAGAGATAATCATAATAGATCCAGTGATTTTGTTATTATGACACTTAATAACAATAAAGTGTAATTTCAGTAACAAAAGAGAGCTCTACAAAACAATCGATTCGTAGAATTAATCAGTATTGTAATTATATAACTCGATTCAAGGAACTCATCGAAATTATTACATAGAAATATTTTTTTATACTTTTGCTTCCTACGTTATACTCTTACTAATAAAAGCAGTACATTTAGCATTCAAAATTAAAAAATCGTGGTAGTTCTAATTACCAGCACAACAACGTGTCTGCTCCAACTGCGCAATAAAATGCACCAGTAATTTAGTTTGTAAGCGTAAACTTTTAATTGGTTTTTAACTATTGCACAGAAGCGGCAATTGGCTTAAACGCGTCAGCCGCAACTTTTACACGGAAAATTTATTTCATTTGGTATGTTTTCGCTTACTTTTTATCTAAATATCTGACAAAAGAACAGTCGAAGTCATCTGGTAGGATTATCATCCTACTATCGCCTTTATACATCAGTAGCATTAAAGGCATCACCGATTCGTTGCCGGCTATAAAGTAAGCAAGGTACCCACCCGCATAATTTTTTTCTCTCTCTTATACTGTTAAGCAGATACTTTACGTACTCGTACTCCATAGAATTATCCATAGAATCCATTTCCATTGAACTCAAAAATGGTGCAGCGTCTCATACCTCAATTTTTTTAAAGAAATTCATGATAATTTTTCTTTGCGCTGCATCATGTCGACATGTTGAATGTTTGTATCCACCAAAACTGCTAATATTTTTAAAATCCCCTCAATTACCTCGTCTACCGTTCTCGCTTGGCATATTTGTTTTATACTTGTACGGTAACACTCTATCTATCTATTATTTTTTTTCACATCCAATTTATACTTTTATCAATACAATTTAATTTAAATTTTTTAAAAGTATGGCAAACACAAAAAATCTATATTTAATTACTTTAAATATAATATCACTATGCACATTAACCGTCTTACTATCATTATCAATGTCTGTCATGCACCGTTTTCACATAAATTATTTGAAGCGACAAGAGCATACATGTTTACATGTGGCAGCGATAAAATAAGCAGCTTTCATTGTTCAACTGGTATGATTCATGGTCTACGTATATCTTATGTAAGCTCGACTTGACCTTAGCACTCACCGTTGAGCTACGTGATGGACGCAATGGTCACATGTGGAATTATCTGCTGAAATATGTCATTCGAAATGTTAAAGCTGAACTTTCTTATCGATACTTTACAATTGCATTTTGTGTTAATTGCTGACGTTATAATGCTGTTTTCGAATTATTTCTAAAGAAAGATCTTAAATAAAGGAATTATTAAAAGTATATTTCTTATATTGAAATATAAGTTGTTTTTTTTTAACTTCCGTTTGCATTACTTTTAATGAATTGTTTTTAAGAGCCCTTATCAAGAAATCTGTTAAAGAATTAAATGCAATTATTCGTTTTGCTGTAGATAATCAGTTTTCTAATCTCGTTTGCTCATTATTTCTTCTTTCTGTTTCGTTTGTCTTCATCATTTAATTGGCAATCGTGTGAACTACTAATTAACCTCGCGTACCTTTTCCAAACTTTCTTTGATCCAAAGAGCACTTTTCAACTGGTAATTTCCCTTGGTTCGTCTGCATGTCAATCTGCTACCATATAAAGAGTGCTTGCCCAACCTCCTTGATACATGCAATATGATACATCAATACACTGATTTCTCGTATGTCGCAACCGAGTAATGCACTTACCGCGACCCACGCTTCCTCAGCTCCGTGACCGTGTTTCATGGCAAAAAGGTTTGGCTTGTATTCTCGTTGTTAGTTTATGATACTGCCCAAATTTAACTGATAAGCGAAGGAAACTATGTTCCAAAGGTTTGATAAATTGTTTTTCGTTTAAAATTTAATTTAAAATATGTGTGATCTTTCGTTTAGGGGACCCATGAACATGTAATTTGTAAAATTATATTTACAAACTAGGAAATCAATTAAACCTATCGCAGTAAACCAAATAAAATTGTCTCCGCATTTTCTATATGAATAAAATGACTTAATACGTGTGACGGAGTGAGTTCGATAGTATCCATGCGTTGATACATCTGGCATCTCCCTCTATAGTTACTTTTTTTACAGTTCCTATTACAGAGGGTTGTAATTGAGTCTTTATCCCTGATAATCCTTCTTTGATGACGCTCCGCCAATTATTGTGTTTATCGGCCTGTACTACGAAAACGCTGAAATAATATGGTTATATACGACAGCATTCAAATTCAATCAATATCATTGTCCAATTTTATGGTCCTATTCAAAGGCATATTAGTTAAAAATATCGATTGATACTATACAGTTCAAACGAGATGCCTTTACAAAGCTCTATTGGTAAGCGGCCAAAAAAGTTTGTTCAAATCTGCTAAAGTTACCTACCGCAGACTATCTGGGTTTATTTAACTTTTGCCGTCCAGAATCAATTTCTAAAGAGAATCCAATCAAATTCTTTCAAACCCAAACCGTGGCTTCCTGTTTTTAAACCGTTTGTTCAAACATGTCCTTCGAGTCGAGTTTGTTTAGTCTTGCTTCCGAAGTGGTGGAACCAAAATAGCTACCGTACTTAATGGACTTAAATCAGAGACTTGTTTCACTAATGACGAGTGCTAGCCCCAAGCGAGGAATACAAAAAATATTGTTTGATCTCATTAAACAATATCAAAATGAGAATATCGCTCATTTTGTATTAGTACATTTTAAAGATGTTACAATTAATGAATTAATTCAATATTATTTATTTTAAATACTACTGCGCTTTGGATAGTCTTAATTGTTACAAAACTGGCACAAGTAAGTCCATAGCATGATGCAATTAATTGAGTCTTAAGTCAAAGAATATTGAATAAATTTTACCGCAAATGTTTTGTACACATATCTATAATATATGATACTTATTAGAGTAATAAGAAACTCTTATATAAAAGAACACAATTTTAATGTCAAAATAAGTTTCTAAGATGGCGGTAATATTACCTCCTTGTCAAAATTAATTTATAACCTAAATAAGCGTTCACCCTTTTATCGCGAATGAACCGATGCGATATCTCAAACATGCTTAAAAATTTCTAGTATGATATCGATAATACATCGTATAAATACATTATTGCTTATTTTAAATGATTATAAATAAATGGATCCATAATTTATCAATAAATTAAATTGAATTTAAGTCTTGTGCAATCTTGTCTTGTTTTCGTTGTAACAACGGTCATGCTTAACTTAACAAAGTCAGTATTTGTTATAAAAGTAAATTAACTATTTTTTATTGTTTTTCGCTCGCTCGTGGTAAAACAGACGTAAATGTAACATGAATCTTATTAGTCTTATTGCTCGTGTTGATGTTATTAATCAGATGAACGGCGCATTGCTTCTGTTGTGGGTAGTGTAATGAATGTGACTTTGAAACCGTAATATGATGTGAGAAGTAATTTATAGGTACTTACGCTGGATAGAATTACTTACCTAGGAAATTCTACAACTTTTTGCTCAATAGCTTATCAGTGTTTGTCACTGCAAAATGAGTCTTAAGTAAATGAAAATTGAGACAATTTTTCCGCGAATGTTTTGTTAACGTCCGTCAACGCTTTAATAATTTCTTTTTGTGTCATTGTTTTATTTGATAAAACAATAAGATACGCTTATATCATTGTTTTAATCACGGACTAGAGAATAATAGTTATTTCTATGTAAGTAAAATTTTTAAATTTAATTACGTTGATGTGTGACTTAAAATATTTTTAAATTATTTAATTATAAAGAGTATTCACGGTATATAATCTCATAATATTCATGATAATTTTAGTGTGAATTAAAAAAAAAACAAAACAAAAACACATTCACTTTATATCGTAAATACATTCGGTAAATTTTAAATAACAGAACAAACATGATGATTCTTTATGACAATATAACACATAGTATGCAGACGGTTTCCAACAGATATTTTAGATTTTAGTTAACATATCGAACTTATATACTAACCAAATGAATCACAGCGTTGAAAGGTTAATTTCCAAAAGTGTTTATCGGTTATTTTCTGCGACCACAGATTTAACACTTCCCGCAATGATATCGAACACTTGTCGCTGTTTACTGCATTTAAAATTGACCTTTTCTGTACACGTATTGAATTCCTTACGTACCTATATGTTTATATTTACGGAGCTTACGTCATTAATAATTAAGAAATGATTTATATACAGTATAAATAGCGTGTAGAAATATTTGCTAAACTAAGTTAATTTGAAATCTATTTACTAACAAGCTTTATTATTATATTTTTTTATGAAATTGCTTCTTATGATACAAAAATGTATCTTATTCATTATTTTTAATTCGTTTTCAATTAAATTAAGCTACTAAATATTTTGTTGATGCAAATACGTTAATTAGTTGGTGTATCATCGAAACTAAAAAATATAATTACTTTGCACATATCCAAAGTTTTTCAGTAAATGTGAAACTGTATGCAAATGACCAAACAAAAAAAAAACATTTAACACGAAGTAATCGAAATAAAGTAAAAACATATTGTTAGAGATTTTCAAAGACTACTCGTCTGAGTAAGTTCAAATTTAAATGGGAGAACATAAATAGCACCAGCTTTCTAATAAAAATAATCATTCAAATCGGTACACCCAACAAAAAGTTATTGAGCTACACACGTAAAGAAACAGACGAATTGAGAACTTCCTTTTTTTGAAGTCAGTTAAAACATAGAAAAATGATCTAACATGCGTTACACATTTTATTACTATTTCGACTGCTCCCGATAATATTGTAGTAATGTAAATTTAATGCCTTACAACAATAAAATTTATAGTTCTAGACAATAGGATTTGTAATAACCGCAAATTATTGCCAACTATTTTGAGAATTGCGTGGGGGATTACAGACCATTACAGTTTTGTAATTTCTTGCTTAACATTAGAAATTACCATTCTGGGACCGTTAACGCAGATGTACTTATGTGAATTATAAAAGAGAATTATTAAAATGAATTGAAATGTGTTCCAGATTCAGACTTCGTATTGGTGTTAATCAATCTTTATTTTTATAATCGTTGATACTGTTTATGGGTGACTGCATCATTTCTGAATGATTGGATAAATCATTGAATCATATTCTCACAATACCTGTAGGATGTGGAAGGCTGCTAGGTTTGGCTAAGATCTAATAGGTCGCATTGTAGTCGAAATATTTGCGAATTCTATATTTTTAAAACGAAATTATTCCAATATTTTAATATATTGCTGAACTTTTTCTAAAATTAATATAGGTTAAACGTGAGAAAATATATTAAGGGCAAATTCGACCAAACGATTATAAGCCTTATCGTGTGAAAAAAATACTACATGATTGTACAGTTAAGTAATTTTTGGTTTTAACAAATATGAGTCCAGAAG
Organism: Carystus phorcus; assembly: GCA_018248895.1. NCBI lineage: Eukaryota > Metazoa > Arthropoda > Insecta > Lepidoptera > Hesperiidae > Carystus > Carystus phorcus. Next base: position 5,804 of record DWJN01002846.1, read on the forward strand.
TAAACAACTATATCACGAAATTCATAAGGTTTCAAAGTAGTGCGACATTATTATGCGTGGGCATTTTAACATTACAATATTTTAACTTACACCTTATAGACAGATATTGTATTCTATTTTTATTTAGCTTACATAATTCATTTATGTATTCATTCGTCGACTGTATATTCAGAAACTGGTCTACGTATAGTACTTGAATAAAATTTTTTGTTATTAAAACCAAAATCTTATTTTGACATAACATGTTACTTGGTTGATTCCTTTTCTTTATTAAAAAATAAATAGTTTGTACTTTGGAATGCTTTAATTCAGATCAACAAATAACTGGCGTGTTACACGATGTATTACGCAAGAAAAATGTCTGAGTCTCACAGAATGGTTCCACTTTGACGCTATCTTTTACCCTTTTCACGGATTTAAAGATGACATTTAATTTTGGTAAAATCCTTTCTTATATTTTGCAATTGTGCAACCATTTTAACAAGACTTTATCGAAGTTCAAGTTATTTACATACATGGATTGGACTTAAATTAAGCAATGATAAATATTTTTATCCGACAAAATAATTTACTGCATCTTGAAAATTCAAGATCTGGCCTCTGAATTAAAATTACTACTTCGCTTTTAAAAATTAACAGATACATAATGAAAGTCGTTTATTTTGCAATTATAACAGCAACTTCTGTCATAACCGTTCTTAAAGAGGTAAGCGAAAAGGCATAGGGGAAAGCATTTTTTTAAAAAACGAAACAGTTTGCGAAACTTCGAAGATAGATACAACAGCTAAGATACAGAACAAGGATAATTATTTCTCACTAACTTGGTAATTTGCATCAAATATATACAACTTCATTGTGTTTACATTCCATTGTGTTTCTCAGAATCATATTGTTTTAGTTGAAAATGTAAGTTTCATTGTAAGTTTAAATTCATAACTTAATAGATCCCATGATGAATGTAAATACACAGTTTCAACTTCCAATTCAGGTAATAAACTAGAGGAGCTCTGTTATAACTTTAGGAATATACACACACATACTATATAGCAGATTCAGTCAATAATGTTCTTATTTGGGAAACAAAATTGAGTACCTAAAACGTCCAAAATCTTAACAGTCTAAATATTTATGGTAACAGTTGTCCACCTGCAACAAGTCTAACAAGATAATAATATCGAAAAGTTATTTTGCTGAAATTAAGATCTTACCTTTTAAAGTTTAATTTGGAATCTTTCGCTTACTGTACTTTTACGGTAAGCAATTAGAAATCATTATATTGTTGGCATGAAATCTCCTCGCAGTAATTACCCTTAAAGTTCCAACAGAAATATTTTTCCTAACGTGAAGTATATCGAAATAAACAATTGTTAATTCCATCGTAAAATTATAACTCCAAACAGCAAGGTCTAAAACAAAGGAATGCAGTCATACTCTAACAAGTTGTAAGCAGGAAATCCTAATTCGATAATTGTTGGACTTTAAGTCCTCCACTGAGTGCACCTACTAATTTTCTCCTCTGAGGGCAATTTTCGCCGGCCACAATAGTCCTTGTTAATGGGGTGAATGGACTGTTAAATTCGTAAGCCCTGAAAATTGGTCTTGTAGATTGGGCAATTTTCTCTGACGCACGAATATTAACTTTTTCGGAAGTAAAGTTAAAGGGATTAGAGGTTTCTCATGGAAATTTGTTAAGATCATAAACGTCCCTAATAAGAATATAAATTAAATGTGCCGAAATTGAAAACAAGTTCTTATTTTATACATAGGCTGACCTTATTTGTATGAAAATCATAAATACAAAGATCCACATTTAATATACCGCTAAAACATTTATTAATTACCTTAAAGGCTTAAACTCAGCAGAATACTAGAAATGTTTTACAAGAAAGCAATTGTTGATAAACGTTTCTGACGATAAGCTACTTGAAGTAGTAACTCAAGTGTTTTAACTGGCAAACGAACTACGAGTACATACCTACTGCAAACACTTGTGGAAATTTTGCTTAAAACTATAACACACTCGAACGTGCCTGCTTAAGACCCTTGTAAAGCTTTACCACGATTCTACGAGCCATCGATACTGTTAGACTTTAAAGTGGCTTCTGAATTGAGAGTATAGATAGGAGTATGTATTACTCTTCTAAGCGTTTGATTTAATAATTTTACTCAAAAATACAGTAACAGTTAACATTACTGCAAACGGAGAATCTTATGGATGTAGGTATAATTAGATATTGAAAATTAAGCATTACAAAAACTTTATCAATTTCTTTAAATAAAGGTTATATTCCTTTAACTCAGTTTATATAAATCGTGCAGGTGAAGTCGCATATCGACAACATTCCAACAATCAGCGGACCCATTAAGCCACCGATTAGGCAAGACTACATAATACGATTGATAGGTTGAATCACTTTAACCTTTAGTAGTACTGTACCGTTTAGTATGGAACACAAATTTTATTACCATGTTTCTCCAGAACTAGGCCAGTCACGACACTGTTATGTCAAACTACCATCCTACACGCAACTGTTACACTAAGTACATAGTAACTACTTAAAATGGCAAAACTGATTATACTTAGTTTTGGATTTTGAGACCAACGAGTGATGAATTCCGTGCCAAATGTCTAAATAAATACTTTCATTCTCTTGACGTATAAACTTCACAAAATTTCCTTATAGAAGTTACAATGTATATAGGAATGTCATTGAAATTATTCAAACGATGCAAGCCAAGATAATCTGAAGGATATATCAACAAGCAAGGGAAGTTTACAAAACAATTCTAAATTCGTTAATTTCTCCATCAGGTTGCATCTAAGAACATAAGAGATTATTAAAATGACAATAGACAAATCAGGTAGACCGCCTGCACCTCGGAGGACCTCTACGTACAGAAGCTACGATGAACTTGGTATTATAGATCGTGGAAGACCTCTGAGATATCGACACGGCGGAATGGAAGACCTTACTGGCTTGGAACAGCAAAGAATCCACAGAACATACCAACCGCAAGACATGGATGACATAACTGTTATTAGTTCCGAGGAAATACCGAAGCCCAAAAGAAAAACGATCGATCATTTAGCGAGTGGATTCCGAAGAACGTTCTCGGTTCGAAGTAGACGGGAAGAACCTGAGGGTATACCGATGGACACGTTCCATATGAATTGTGAGGAAAATTTTGCTACTGTAAGAGGAGCGCCGTTTGGAAGACGTAGATCTTTATCAAGGGATAGAGGGTCGTCGTTGCTAGGTCGGAGTTCGTCTGAAGGAGACGTGCGAATGCCTTTGCCACGAGCTCCGCCAGTGAATCCTACGCCACGGCTGCATCGCTGTCTCCGAGCCCTCGGTGGAAGCTGGAAGAACCTCCTCCTATGTGAGTCTTCGTGATCGTTTTAACAGCTTTTAACTCATGCGCAGACGCCGCACTTACGGCAACGCATAATTAACACGACCAATTAACCGTGTCTAAAAACATAACAAATGCGTAAATATAACTCTTAACCTTAAGAAATCCGGTTAGAGTGCTCATTATTCTTTTTTTAAGACGCAGTTAACCGTTCACCGCGCTTGCTTCTTCCGGAGGTAATTATTGGTACGACGGGTACAAATGACCGCGAGAAGCTTAGTTTAAATCTGTGATTAACCACAGAGCTTAACTGAATTACACGCTTTCTTTATGTAAATCAAATGATTGTTTGTATAACTAAAGAGCTAGGTGATTAATTGGCATATTAGAGTGTATTTTATCATTTTGTTGAGGAGGAAAATTTATTCTACATTGACGTAATGAAGTAATAGCGGAACTTATAAGGTTTAGTTATTAACTATCTTTTACTTGGAGATGAAAAGTATAGATAGATCCGGCAATAAAAAATTTGGTATGCGTCTTTTACAAGACAACTTGCACATGTATTTCACTTTTCTAGAAATCAAGGATGGCGTACATAAAAATTTCGATGGACAACATATATATTTCGACAGATTGTTTATTTTTTTATTCAAAATCAATACTATGTTAGCGATCACACAATTCGTACAAAATTATTTATTGTCATTAAATATTATGGTCTATTTTATGTTCGATTATTGGATAGTAACATTAATATAATTAGTCGACTTACGCTTAGCCATATGACTATAGATTTTCGCAACAATATTCCATTTATTTTACATTTGCGCACGCAAATTGCGTATTGTATACTACACTTGTTAGTGTCGTTTAATATAGTGTGTGTGGGATGAGAATTCACATAATTTCCATACCTATACACTTGATATCGCAATAATGACATTAAATGAGTAGGTACATACATTGGATGGAATTCCAGACAACGTGTTGTCAATTGTAAATACATGTTTGTGATAATAATGTTGTCATTGCAGATATTGAGAATAATGAACCATTTAAATTCGAAGAATTACCTAAGTTATAACAAAAAGCACCTAAACTTTCACAGTTATTCGTTGCTCCCTGTATTGGAGTTTAGGACATAGAAAAGATCGCAAACAACTAAAATCAGAGCACAAACATTTACTTAATACAAGCAACTTAATTTTAAGAACAAATATTTGTCTCTGGTTACCGAGACAGAATCTAACAAACACTATTTGAGCTAGTACCTATTACCTACTATTAAATATTTTCAACTGTATGAATGTAAGTAAACTCATCATTCAGAAGCCACAGTGTATCAAAATACTCATCTAAATTAAAGGGAACAAGTATACAGTTCTATACCATACATTTTTCGTCCCCTACCTTCGTCTAAATGATGCGAAATATATTCCTATGTACACACATTACTTTTACATCTATCACGGGTGTATCAAGGCTTATCTCACTCGCGTTATGTTTAACCCTATATTGCGAGTGGTCTCATTTAGAAAATTGCCTTTTTAATTTTCCGACACACTGGTTCAGGACTGACAATAGCGCATTCGTATGGGAGTTAGTATGGGAGCTCCCGGCTGCTCCAGTTCCCTCGTTGTTCTCTTCTAGGGCATGCGTTTGTGTTTTTGTAATCACGTGTCGGGAAAATAGTCATGTGATGAGCGATGTCTGTGTAAGTGTAGTATATTTTAAAAGTTGTTTTGAATTACGCTAATAAGCTGTCACTTGTTTTACTTATTTTTTTAACAGGAACAGGTTGAGGAACTTTGTATTTTGTTTTATTCGGAAGCGATGGTAGTGACAAAATCTTGACAAGTAACAGTTGACATAAAGTAATGACAGATAAAACTATCAACTTACCCTACTATGTATGTACGTTTGCAATATAGGTAGTTTTTGAGGCTTTTGTTTTTGATATTTTCCATTGTATGACAAAAATGTATATTGACTTTCACACTGTTCCTCTGTTGGCCTTAAAAAGGATATTAAACTGTCATAGCAACAGAAAGTGTTCTTAAATATTAAAAATTAACCATTTAAGTCTAACTTAAAACATTTTTGGCGTATTATAGTGAACTTTCAATGGTTCAGGCATTGAATTACGGATTGCTTTGCCGATTGATATTTTCACCCCTATTCCATTTCTAAGACTCGTTATTATTTCTATACAAAAAAAAAAATATTTCCGTAATAAATCGTTCCACATTCGCAATTGCAAGAAGTGCACTTTGAAAACTTCGAGAACGTTTCACAATTTTAAAGATTAACGCCATATTTCATGTCGAATCAAGACCAAATAACGCTCTGTCTCGCTTCCGTCTTCCACTGACTCGTGTACTGGAAGTAATCCGTCTAATATCGAGGGGAGCTCGGTATTGTACTGTGAGCGACTCTTGAAATTGTGTTTTGTCTTACATCTACTCGTGTTTGGATTTTATTAGCGAGAGTTAGAATACAATGCACACAAAATTAGTAATTGTTAGGTTAATTTAAGACATGCGGTTGAGATAGTTAGTTGTTTGTTTATTATGAGATATTATTGTATTACTTCTGTGAATATAATTGAATCTGTTATCGTCTTAAGGCTTTCATACATACATACATGCATAAAGAAGAAAATAGAAACTCTTTTCTCCAATGTGTTGATAACAGAAAACCTGAGTTTTGTAGTACAATATGCAAAGTGCAAAAACGGGTTAATGATTGGTTCCGTGAATATGTACTCCGACAGTATCGAATATCGCACCCGTTTAAATAAAGAATACGACACTAAAATCATTTGCTATAGCATTATCAGTGACTGCAATCAGATACTCAACAAAGCATTCAATATGAGAATATATTAAAAGATAAATTAGTTTTGCAAAGTCCTTAAACACCCGTTACATTTCGCACGACCCATATCATGTCATTTCTAGTAGATCTAATAGATGGCGTAAGTAATGCTTCATATCTAGGGGTGGTTGCGGCTTGTCAGCGTTTAATTCCGCCTTCAATGTGACAGGGTGTCTTGGTGAAATTGATTTTGAACTGTGTGTACCCCAATGATTTAATTATATATGTAGATACTGTCTTTTCAATAGAATAGGAGGCGTTAAGTCTGAAGAGATGACGTTACTAGAATTTAAAGTAATCTTACATTACAGTCTGTTTTGATATTTTCATGTTTGAACTGTACAGTGTTATATGTTTCGTAGCACTTTTTTATTTTTCTTCAATCTGCCTATCATAGATTTTTTTTCAGAATTAAATTATTTCCAATATTTCTAAATTCAAACATAGTATAAAATAAAATTTTGTTACAAGCATGTGAAGTATCTGAGTATAAGATTTAAATAAAATATGTGTAAAGCGAGTTCCATTTTTAATGGAAATAACAATAATATCTTACCACACTATGTCACAGACTATAGTGACCCCGTCTATGTCAGACAGCCGCCTTCCCCATTGCATCGGTTGTTTTAATGGAGGTATCCATCGCTATTTAGTTATGCCTTTATTATCGTTATCGTATGTTTATCGTTAGTTGTTTATCATCACTTTTGTCATTGCATCAAAGATAGTATTATCTGTTGCACTTTGGTCGAAACGACCGTACCCGCTTCGTCGGTCACGTACAACATGACATTATTATATCGTTTACAACTCGTACTGTTTTAAATATTGTCCAAAGACGTTTGGACTTGGAAAGCAAAATTTGATTGTGATGTCGATTATTTAATACCTTTATTATCGGCGATACTCATCTAGTTAGCTACTAATAGATTCGTCATGTTTTGGGCTGAGTGCTTGAGACAGTACTTTCTTTATTTTATCTTCATTATTTGCCTTTGATTTTAGTAGGAGAAAATTATTATATAACGTAATAATTTTTGTCTCAGATACATACGATATCGAATGGATTTCGTTATAGTCGAGATTATTAATAGTAATAGTAACCCATTTTGTATTTTTTGCTTATCGTACACGCGCTTTGTACATCTGTAATTTTCACCAATCTGTAATTTAAAGTTCCAATCTCGGTATAGTTAGTATTGAGCGGGTACCTTATTTATTAAGATGTGCCATTATATACCTCACATACTCGTAACATCAAAAACGGCACGAAGGAGGATATTAGGTCATATCCGAGTAGCTGCGTTAGGCTCCGCAGAGCACTTCACTGTACTAGGAGACTCTTCGGAAATAGAACACACGTTCCAATTCCCTTTGATTTAAAAACGTATAGTTGCTCTCTCGTCAATGACTTGCTGCTCCATACGGGACTTTTACACAGCCTTTGTAGATTAGGTTATAGTTTTGTAGAAAATGTTTAACTGTCTTACTGATACTATAGTTTAAACCAAACGACGTATTTTATCACTTCCATTTAGATACCAAATGTCTAAAGAGAGGCAGAAGGGGAAGCGATAAATATTAAATAACCTTTATTTGTGGTGTTTAAAGTATAAACAAAATTGTTTGTCAGGCAACAAACAGGTGATTAGGACGTGACTAGATCTACTCAAAACTTACCAACAATAGCCTAAGCTGGAGTTTCTGACATTCGAGATTTAGCGCAAAAAGTCGCCAGCGCGAATATTTATATACGTTATACTAATCTGTTCCTATGTAACTTAATAAAAATCATTGATGATTCCCTAACAGCCAAAAAATGGAATATATATTTTTTTTTTATATTTATCTGTTTTCTTTCGTTAACTTCAAGCTTCACATAACAAAACCTTATACTCGTACTAAGCTAAGATAATAATAATATACATATTTAAAGGTTCTGGTATAAAAATTAAAAACCATAGTAGGCAATTATTCTCTGTCTAATTCAAAGTTTACGCAGTACAACTGTTACTGTCATAACGTTTTATATCGAAGAATTAGGTGGCTGAATAAGTAATTAGCGTTCCATATAGCTCGAAGGACCATTAACCGTTAGAGCAGAAGCGTTCTCGAGTCGCGAACACTTGGTAAAAAGAATATAGGACGCCGACCGGCCTAGTAGATTAATGACTTGAAAAAGCCACCGGGTATCCACTGAATTCTTATGTATCTAGACATATAAAAATGGTAGAAGCTTACTAATCTCATAAATGGATTATCACATCATATTGCTAAGTGTGCCCAACTTTATGAAGCTCATAGTAACAGCGTTTCAAAACAATTGCTATTCATTTTTACCAGTAGATATAAAAAAAACATTAGTAAATAAATAACGCCACACACTCATAGCCCCACACTAGGATAACCTGTGTCGTGGGTGCCATGGAAAACACAGATAGACAATTACACACACACCCAGACCGAGAACAGAAATTTAAACTCATCATTTAAATTTCGGCCTCGCT
>DWJN01002847.1:0-14541 GCA_018248895.1 Carystus phorcus
TGCTCCTAGCATTAAGCCCGCCTTTTGTACCACTCTTAACTGGTATAATAAAGTATAAATAAATAAATAAATAAATAAATCTTTTAAGGTTAACACATTATTACTATTTTTATGGTTATAAAAATAGTTCTTAAATAATAATTTATGTGGCAAGACAAAGTTTGCTGGTTCATCTAGTAACTACATAAAGCAATAACTACATAAAGCTATACTTACCCCAGTTGTTCAACGAGGTACGCCTTGAGCGGCGTAAATTTGCTTTTGAATCATAAAGTACAATAAAATATTCCAAAAATATAGAGAAACTTTTAGACATTAGGTACTACAATGTCACACTTTGAAGAATGCCCGTTTAAATAAAACACACCATTCGCATGTCCTGAGACCTGGGTGTCGTAAGAGGCGACAGAAGAGTTTAGTGGCAAGAGTTCCGCATACATAAGTATTTTATTATCAATTATTATTAAGCTATTATATTAATATTATTACTAGTATTATTAGTTTCCCGTGAAGCCCGCTTGGCTAGCTACTACGATGTCGCCAAAACGACGATTCGTCTTGTTTTAAACGGGAGCTTGAGAGCCAGTACTTAACAACTACTGTGTTCTCTTCTTGGTCTTCAATGCATCAGTGATGTCTTTGTGCTATGTCTGATTGTTTGTCGGCTAGTTACATAAAAAATCTAATGGACCATTAGTTTTTTTCAAGGGACTGTTCAGTGGGAAATTTAGGACCTACAATACGTTAAGGTCAGATAAAAGATTGTGATTCTCTGCATAAAACTGCAAGTTTTCTATCTTTATACGTGAGATCTCGATGCAATAATCGTGAGACGCTCAAAGAAAAGACAAAATAGAGATCTTATAAGGTTTATCTCATTTAAATATAAAATTTTGCTACCATATATGAGTTTAAAACGAGTTTAAGGGAGCAGGTATGATTGCACCAATGGTTCTTTCTTCTTTGCTGAGAAAGACGTGTCGATGGCCATGGCCAGAGATGCCGCAGTTGATGCCTTCTACGTTATGATATCTCCCAACTCCTGGCCACACTATGACTCGTTTGTATCCAGGCGGCTTGTCATATGAGCTGTTAAAACCTTGTTTGTTTTGTTTAAAAACCTTGGGTTTGTCAATATTGTAATGGGCAGAACCGGGTTCATGAGGTTTCTTCACACACATAGACAAATCCACTAATGCATTTCGACCACGGTATGGTAGTTTTCGATTGGTCTTATTCATTACACCAAAATGAGATTTTTTATAAGTTTCCAAGCAACCTTTTAATGCAATCGGCCAAGTAGCAGCGAAGCATTTTAGTGATTCATTAAAATGATTTTTAATAGTGCTGCCATCTCGTTTGCCTGTAAATAGATCGTAAGGCCCCCTAATCGACACCACCTTATTAGATTTTTGTTCAATTGAATTTTTATCAATGATACTATAGCGATTGGGTGCAAGTGACCATTTGGGTGAAGTATCTTTAAAGCGACATGGCTCTTCTCTTTCAAATGTTGGTCTTTTGGAATGTGATTGACAAGGTTTATAACCATCCGGCTTGTAATAAGTACCTGGACTAGGGATTTTGTTTTTGGAAGGTTTAAAACGGGATGTTCTACCAAATCCCACATTCTTGCACGCAGCTTGATACTTAGGAAAATCAGGAATGTCGTGCCAAGCGGGGCCTAGCACAGAGTTTTCCCATTTTTTACGATCTAATACTTTTTGATTTCTATATCCTAAATTCTTGGCCCAATCCTCTAGTTCATTTTTGTATCTCCATGGATCTTTATCGGTTTGTCTGTTTTTGTTTACTTGAAAGATTTCTTTAATCGACAAAGGATTATAAAGACACGGATCGCATCCATCTGGCCTTTCTGTGTAGAGGCCGCTTGGATCTAAATTAGGATGAACTGTTATTTTTCCAAATCTTTTTACACTAGAACCGAAAGCATTTCTTCTGTTTTCGTTCACCATTACTGTTAGGACAGCAAAACTGCGTCTAGAAAAATTTAATAATATAGGTACATTGAAATACAAATAAACTGGTTTCTCTGCAATCACTTGACGTTTTTAAATTTTATCCAGTTGTTGTCAAAACGGAGTCAATCAGATATGGATACTTCAATTCATACTTTTTGAATGTTAATATTTTTAAGAAGTATAATATAGGTAAGCATGCATAATATATAGTTCTGCTCTGTGTTATGGTTCTGTGGCTAAGTTTAATAAGTAAGTTCACAGTGTGCTAACCATTAACCATTATTTATAACCAACCATGTGTTAAAATTTATCATCTATCTGTATATTATGTAGAGATAGATGGTAAAAAACATCTCCATCAAATTTCATAACCTAAATGTAAATTTATAAGTCCATCGGTGTTTTCCCACCAACATCTACAACTATTAAAATTTTCGCATTTACGTTGTTGTAATTTGACTCTAGATGGCGTTGTAGCACCTAAAGTTCTATAGTGTTTCATTATCACGAAAACAGGCCGGTACCTATTTAGTCCCGGGGAATATTTTAGCCCCGACCAATATGTTGTGACTTGAACCTAGATGGCGGTACAACAAATACATACACTCAATACGGTAAATTGGTATCGCAGGTATTAGGTATAGGTATATAATAATTAATCATCTATAAAATACTGGTATGGTATGGGTGTATAGTAATTAATTATTTAATTTCAATAACATACCTACGTATAGTAAGATCTATAGTTCACAATAAATATGCTCTAGGACGGACTGGAGAGACCGCTTCTTTTTTTGTGCTCACCTTATTGTTACAAACTAATAAATCAATGTAAAACTTTTGAAACAATTTATATTATCTTTTTTTTTCAGTATATGAGATCATCTTATCTTCAACGTTGCGTTCGTTACTATTGCAAACGTTTTTGTGGTACGTCTTAATGGTTCTTACCATAAAAATAGCTACGCAAAACGATTTTGTTGAGCCCAAACTTAAAGCGTCGACTAAGATGTACCTATTCCAGAGAGCATAATGGTCTTTATCATCAGATCCTGTCATCACGTTATATAATCCGACCTGATAAACACGAATCAATGTGGTCAAGCGAGTTTACTAGAAGGAATTACTGGGCTCCGTCTACAAATGTCGAGCTCCATAAAAAGAGAGCTTAAATAAATAACTGCTTACAAACTCATGGTCTCTCATAAAGTATCCTTGTGTACGAATGGCGGGGCATATAAGTTATCACTATCACCTACGATCCGAGAACAAACATCTCTGTCATACAAATGTATGCTCCGGCAGGGAATCTGTCCCAGGATGGATAAAGTTAAAGGGCAAAAGTCTTTGCATATCTATAATATAATTTTTTATTCAAATGCACACATAGCACACTTTAGTTCTGCTAAATACGTTACACGCTTTAGCGCTACATTGAAATTGTTCTTGGAAGCGTAACATCAGTCTTTCACTTTTAGGCATAGTTTAACGATTCTTTTTCATTTTTGTTTTATTTTACTTTATTTTTTATAATTAGAAACTTATACATTCCATGTTACCAAATAAGTTTCCTAAATTAATTAATTGTTATTGTTTATTATTATTATATTTATCTCGTTGATTTAGGTGTTCTTTTGTATAATTCATTTTTCGAATGTTCTAGAATTATTATATTGTATTGTACTTCATATTTCACTTTATTCAAAATTAAAAAATGTAATTTATTCGTATATAAGTACAAACACCATACCTATGCACCTAAATAGTTCTTGAAGTTATGGCAAAGGATGTATATTTTAAATATCAGTACAGCTGAAATATTTTTTTTTATATGTCAAATTTCACTTTCATTAATACGTTTACTCATGTATAACGAACAAAATAAATTTGTGAGAAATGATTAAGACATTATTTATGTATTTTAAAATCGTTATTAGTTTTGCATTCTGATCGACGTTCCCGATGAGCGATGCACTGCGTTGCGATTAGATAACTAACGTTCGGTGCGCCGCGCGTGCCCTTAGCAATAACGCCGCGCGGCCGCGCAGTTGTGACTTCAACAAACGCGGTTTCCTTCGAATTTGGGGAAAATCCAAAGAAAGGGGGCCTCGGCTGTTCTCTGCATTAGTAAATACCGCGCCTTAGGTGGCTTACATAGAAAATCAATGAGGGAGGGTGTCTTAGTCGCGCTTGCGTCTGGCACGCGGAATCCGCGTGTCGCCGCCGGGCCGTCGACGCCATCGCACGCCCGCGACCTGTGGGACGCCGCGCGACTTGTTGCGAAAGCCACCTGTTAACACGATGGCGCCGTGAACTTCAGGTGAGTTCCAACGCACTACACGTCACTCAATGCTATCGCACTAAAATGAAATGAAATAAAAATAATTATTATTTCTAACTTTCATTGAACTTTTTAAACCACGGGGATTAAAATATTCTTTATACTCGAGGTTACCATTATGTTTCTTCTAACGAGATACTTAAGCGTGTACTTAGCACAATATAAGTTGACAATGCAAGTTGACATTTATGTTTGGAAATCATGCTTTTGAACTAAGTACTTTGAAACAACATAGTTGTTATACTGGGCAATGCGAACGACTTATAATAATTTACTTTTTTAATTACTTTGGTGACATTCGTTTATAAGCTATGTATATTGGAACTGAAATTTATTCAAATATGATAACCTTTTAAAATTCTGTTAGATATGTCTTTGCCCTTGATTGGGTGTATTTATCTAAAACTAGGAATCGTAATGTGACCATTCTTTTTTACTTTCTTACAATTATTTTAACATTAAATTTTAATTAAAATCAGTACAGCAGTTTTTTTTGACATGGACTAATGTTCGAGTTAGGCCCGTATGTTGTTAAATATATCGTGTAACAAAATGAATGGCCAAAAAATCAGTTCTTACTTAAATTTAAAAGTATGAAATGAAAAGTAATCTTAAAAAAATAAAAATCAAGTTAAAAAAAATTACTGAAATTATGATGAGGACTGCAATTTTTTAAGGCCTTCATTACTTTCTTACTGTAATCTATAAGTATCAATTTAAACCTCGGAATAGGCTAATTTTAGGTAAATAATATTTTATGAAACTGACAATATTGCGTAATATTTTGTAATTTGTAATGAAATTCACAATGCGTAATCAAACTTGGTTTAAATAATATATATAGTTAAACATGATTTCCATTCTGTTCTGTTTTTGCAAAATCCTCAACGAGTAATATTTATGAAATTTTGATTTGTAAAACCACGTTTCCACGGGTGATGCAAGGAAAAAGGTAGTATTTGATATTTCATATTTAACATTTCATATTCTAACGTTATTCATTACTTTCTTTTTTCTACTTATTAACTTTTCCAAACATTAACTTCGATGATAAAACTAATTTAGAATGGAACAATGGACCATGCATCTGGTGAAATGGGCCAACGTAAATTGTTATTTCTATGTAGTCACACCAAGTTAAGGTAAATATGGTGTTTTTCTAGGCGTGTAGAATATTTTCCATTCACTTAATGTCATAATTAACATAATTTCAGAAACTTAACACGACTTTCATTGTTTTTCGTGCCATAAAGATATATTCGAGTTCTTAATGTTGAATCATATACATTTTATGATGTTTTAACTATTTTACATACTAAATTAATGTTGGCATATTGTATTAAAGTATATTTTTCATTTCTATTATCATATAAAAACCTTTCCTATTTCAAGATAACCTCGAAAATAGGGCGTCCAGCACAATTGTTTCTGGCTCTCTAAAGGCCGGGTTATTACAGTTCTTGGCTCACTGCTTCCAACTAGTTCTCAAAATGGACACCGGCTTGTTGGTTCTTTCATTGTTAATGTGTAATGAAATGGCTAACGGGATAGTCTAGGTGACAACAAACCCCGAATATGGCTTATTCTAAAAGTGTTATTTAGTTTTTGGAAATGTTATATTTAAGTCCAATTCATGTAATACTCATTGCATGCTACTCTATGACGTAGATGGTTTGGATGTTTACTATTCAGAAACCACAAACAACGTAGACCCAAGCATAAACATTCATCTGTTACTGTGTGTTAACGTTCGGAAATCGAATCTGTACCGGTCTGCCACGTAATTTAGTTTAACAAGTTGATCTATCTGGAATCTCCAAGTACATTTCTGAGATTTTCTTTAGGGAATTTTCGAGTTCGGATTCAACATTCGATTTGTAACTGGTATTTGCAGGGTTTGTGTAGGAGACATCAACAAAGTAGTGAACTGCTTAACAAGGACGGTCATTAACAACGGATTGATCAAAAGTCTAGGTTTTTTCATCACAACAATATGAGATAGGTACATAATATATACCAGAAACTTTTCTATAATCAGGGTTGTATCCAGGATTTTGGTTCGATAGGGGGCTCTGAACCCTGATCTGACAAATATAAATGCAATAAACCTAAGTAGAAGACAGCTTGGAGATTGACTTACCACAATAAAAAAGTACCTTAGTAAAACACACCACCCTTATACACCGTTTTCGATATTTTAACCTTTTCATTTTTGGAACAGTCTGTTAAGAAATCTATTTAGACCAGTTAAAGAATAATTGTTGTAAAGTATTATAATCGGTTATTCAAGATTTTAGAGGGAGGGGGCGTGAAGCCCCAAAACTCAATGTAGGCCATGTCTATAACAATTACATAATCTTTGTAGTAACCTTTCAATATCCTTCAAATATTAATTATTATTGCTTGGAACGTGTTTCGGCCAAAATTTTCGCTTAAATGAATGTTTTCGGTCTTCGAGAGGAACTGTGTAGCATATACGAGTACACTAAAAATATTTTCATGATGTTCATAAAATATGAGTTAGGTTGAAGATTCGTGCAATCCGTTATCTGCTTATGGTGAAGGAAGTATACCTAACTAATAAAGTTGAGAAAATTCCAAAGCGGTTTACGAAGTGATTCTGACTTGGTCTTATCGACTTCGGTTCTGATAACGAAAGTTTAGGCGTTGACCGCTCAAGAATGTTTAAGTTAAAGTTCTGCAGAACCGCAATCATTGTAAATTAATATCGAGGTAAACTGAGAAACACATTACGATTTGCGTCTTTAAACTTTTGAAAGTAAAGTATAATAGTTTGTAATCATATTGTTATCGGCTATTTTTAAACGACTTCAAAACAAGGAGGAGGTTCTCAATTCGTCTGTATTTTTGTATATGTGTAGGTCTATAACTTTTTACTGGGCAGACTGATTTCGATGGTTCTTTTTTTATTCTAAAGCTGGTGCTCTTCCATTGGTCTCAAATTAATGAGATTGAGCTACATCTGGCGAGTAGTTTTTGAATTATCGCTGATAATGTGTATAAACTTTACTTCGATTTCGTGAATTAGGTGCTCATTTCATTATTTGTCGATGAAAAAAATAAAGTGTGTATAATGGTCTGTAAGCTCCCGGACGAGTTTCATTGTAATTTGGGTGGAAGGCTATATTGGATTTAGACTTACGTTATTTTTCGTATTTTTGGCGAACCCTTACACTTGATACCCATATACTTCCTATAGGAAGTCCATAAAATTCACAAGTCCGCCATGTTGGGCCGAGCCATATTGTGGACTTAGAGTGACGTCACTTTGATAACCGTACAATATTATCCGAATTAAGTACACACACACTCCGAATTAAGTATACCCTGATGAATCGGTTGAGGTTAACAGCTTCAAAATTGAATCGCAAGATTCCATTTAAACTTACTAAGTAATTAAAATAAAAGGTATTTAAAATATGTAGTGCATTTGGTATCCATATAAACCGGCAAGTTATAGAATGCCTAGGCATTCTGTAGAATATCTAATACGTTCACGCAAAGTATTAAATAAATATAAGTCTACATTTGGCATTCTATACAGTAATACCCTGTCTTACGCGGTATCGTTATGCGCGGTTTCTCTATAAAAATTCAAAATCCAAACAAAAAAACAAAAAATACATATTGCAGAGTATGATAATGATGTCCGTGTCTTAAACAGTGTTGGGTGGTATGAACGTATTTTACAAGAACGTAAAAAACCGCTACCCAAAAGACCATAGATGTATTTTTCCGTAAAAAATAATTAATAGTATGTATTGCATTAAGTGTTCTTAGAATTAAACCGATTGATTAAAATGATTCGTATTTTTTGTACATATTAAATTTTGACTATGTTTAATCTTAAACTACGATATACGTGAATTTCAGTTTACGCGATTTTTTTCTGGAACTTATCCCTCGCGTAAAGCGGGGCATTACTGTACAATACTAAATCCTCAGCGGGCAATATTTTGAATACGCGATTGGCAACACAAGTTAACTCAATATTCTATCAATGACGCGGCCAACTGATTCAAATAGCTGTTCAATTGAACAGCTACCCGTTGCATTGAATGACGCCATTTCGCTAAATGTCTAGGTAGTTGAATCATTATAGCAATTAAAACTTTCTACGTCAGGGTTGACTTTAAATGCCACAGTAATATTGAGTTAGGTTTTCCATCATCGCGGCGTTAGTTTACAAGATAGCGTTTACAAGTAAACCAAAAGTTGTTTTATTTGTCCTTCATATTCTAATTTACCTGATCTTCTTTTTATATTCTATAAAATAACTAGGCACTCTATTGACTAGGCTTTCTATAACATCTTCATATTGATTGAATATGGTTTGCTGGTAATAGTTACATGTGTCTATGTTTTGTGTTTATATTTTACTCGTAAAGGGTGATCAAGGTGATAAAAGTAGACCGAAGTCACCTGTTTAAGCTCCTAATAAAATCGACGACAAAATATTGCTTAGTCTTTCGTTTTCAATGTCTATTCAACAAGCGGGTAAACCGTTTGTTTCTTGGCAGTCTCTGCATTGAAGACGCTCCACTGCAAGGAATGTTTATCTTGAGCGAAGTACTGATAACCACACGCTTTATAAGGGTGACTCAATTTGGTATACTGCACGGATCTATAACTAATAATGTGCGCATATTAACAAAACTTACCACTTACTTTCGTATAGGAAAACGTCTAAGGAATCAGGGATGAAACGGTGGGGATTCTACCAAACTGGATCTGACTAGAGCAATGATCTTAACTTATCTAAAGGTGGGAGAAAACTTGAGCTCAAAAATGCCACAGTTATCGGTTGTGGTAATTATGAAAATGGCATGTCTGTCTGTCAGTATTAAATGATTTCCACTTCCGCAATACACAGGTATTTTCTATTTTGAATAGACGTATCTCTGCTTAGAGGCAGTTTGGTGGTTGGTATAAAGAAACTCACTTGGACCGTTACTGAATAATGGCGTAGAACATTGCTACATGCATTTGTATTAACAAAGTAGTAGGTAGCTCGTAGCATGGCTCTACGCCGCGTCGTAGACGGCAATAGCATTACATGTACAAAAGTAAAATGTAAAGATATTTTCTACCTTGCTTGTTTCAATCTCGAAACCTATTAAATTTTGTCTTTAAACGACAAAATGAAAGATAAGGCACAAATGAGATCCATATCTGCTTACACAAAGACTTTTTTTGTAAAATCGTTTAACATGATGATTCAACAATATTTTTAAATTTTATTACAATGACCTGCAAAATGGAACACTTAAGATTGCCTTGTTGTTTGAATGATGGTTTAGCGTAGGCCATGAGGTGGCCGGTTTAAAAACTTACACACGTTGGTAGGGATCTGATCGGCGAAGTGCGGTATTCCCGGTTCTATTCCTGTTCGGCGCTGATATTTATATAAAAATAATTGTTTTCTTCGGGTTGCGGGTTTTCCATGTTATTCGCGACATAGGATTTTTTTAGGATATGTGTTAGCGTTTATTTATTTTACATATAGAAAATAAATTTAATATTAAAATAAATTTACATATAGTTGGTAGGGGAAAGTACGTAGGTAAATTCTAGGAAAATGTAGGTAACGTAATCAAGTTCTCCCTGTTTTTTTTCAAAGGAGTATTATTTGCCAATTTCATATCCCAACTATCTACATAATATATGTACCTCTAACATAATATGAGGGAGAATTACAATACTCATCTGACGCTGACTGAATCGATTACACAATCCATCAATGGGATACTTATTGGCTTTGAAATGACCGAGAGAGAGTAACCAAACCAAACTAACAATATCTATCAATTTTTCACCTTTAAAACTATCTATTGTAGCCGTAACCTTAAATATGCAAATTAAACTAACAAACAAAATTCTGGCAAAATAGTTAAATATTAATAACGATGTCCACATGTTTTGCTATAAAAAATTAAGGGGTGGACCACCCTTAACATTTAGGGGTATGAAAAATAGATGTTGACCGATTCTCAGATCTACCCAATATGCACACAAAATTTCATGAAAATTAGTCAAGCTGTTTTGGAGGAGTACGGTAACTAACATTGTGACATGGAAATTTTATATAAAAGATGTTAAAAAGTGAATTACGAGCTAAATGTATACCTCGGTTAACTTCTACTCAAATTATTGTTCAGCTTTATATTTATTAAATAACGTCCAGCGAACTTACTTTCACCTAACACTAAATAAATGATAAACTTAAGTAACGGAAGTTAACCTGTTTTTAAAGATGTTTTATTGACGAATATCATAATATATTAATACTCATTATCCTATTCCCAACGAAGATAAATGCACAAACGTAAAAGTTAGTCAAGCCGTCCTTAAATTATAAAAGGTGTAGCTAACACGACTTTGTTATATATAAATAAAATTTGTTATATTGATTATTCAATTACTTTTTATTCTACTTTGTCTTAACTATTAACTTGGACATGATATGCTTCAATAAGAGCAGATGTTTTGGTACGCTATACTTCACGGTGTACCATTTGTTTGGTTATAAAATAACAAAAAGCAGCGTGCGCTTTTAGATGTAGAATAATACGTGTGACGTCAGACTGCACTAACATATATTTATATCGGGTATGTGTGTACTTAGCAATGTATGCTGGCGAATAATTGCGAGGTCGTGTGCTTTACAACTGCACGCAAATTAAAAGTTTTGTGTTATGCGCTTGTGGGACAAAACTTAGTAGTGTTTGTTAGAGTAACGTATTGTTTAATTTGAGTCAACCGCCAAACGATTTGTCATATCCCGACTGGGCCTTGAGGCCAAGTACTGCCTTTTTCTTCTCTTCTTGGTGTGGTGTTACGTTCTCGACGCCTTTTGTGTTGCTGGTATTTATATACGACGATGAACACTTACGTTTCTCGATTAAGAACATATGTATATGGTTCGAACTGTCTACCGATTGCGTTAAAACCATATAAATGTTTACCTAACCTAAGTAATAGCGTTATGTTTTATTTATAATATTACTACCATAAGACTATAATACTACTATAATTCTATGATTATTAACATAATACTCCTGCTTATATTACTATTAGAGTACGATGTATGTGTAACAGAAATTCAGTATTCAGAAATCAGGAACAACGTAGATCTGAACAGAAACATTTTTCAGTCACTCTGAGTTAACGTTGGTGAATCGAAGTACTGCCGCCTAACCCACTGGTTGTCTACTCTTATAAGTTGGTCTTCACAAATTCTCCAAGTATTCATTCTGAGATTTATTTCAGAGAGTTCTCGACCTTTCCGTACACCTTTGTGGTGATTAAAATTTGATTGGTTTAATTATGCAGGATCCTGTCAGCTTACAATACCCTTCTCAAATATTTAAAATAATTATAGCCCTCAGATTAAACAGAAGCCCTCAGATAATGCCTACTAATTTTAATTGTGAATACGACAAATATTACCTGCTATTGTTAGATGTCTTAGGTATATGTAAGATAAATCCGCCCACGCTACGTTGTGGCAATGGTTCTGATTTTTTCTTTGACTGAAAAGTAAGCCATTTTTCGTAATAGCTACTAAATTACTTCTCTCTCGAACTTCAACAATAATATTTTATACTAGCTGACCCCAGCAAACGTTGCTTTGCCATATAAATTATTATCCAAGAACAATTTTGATAAACATAAAAATGGTTATAGGGTTAACCTTAAAAGCTAGACATTTGCTGTCGCGGACTTTTATTCAGAACTTTTAGAGGAGAACAATATTGTTGTTATACATGATTTTTGAGTAACTTTCACCGTTTACTCTGCGCACGCAAGGAAAGCTCTAAATTTTGCCGTTTTTGCAATACTTTTTATTGCTGCTCCACTCCTATTTATCTTAGCCTGATGTTATATAGCCTATAGCCTTCCACCATAAATGGACTATCTTACAAAATAATATTTTTTCAAATCGGTTCAGTAGTTCTTGAGATCAGCCCGTTCAAACAATCAAACAAATAAACTCTTCAGCTTTATATTATTAGTATAGATTATGTTTTGAACGTGAAAGCCGCGGTGTAGGTACTATCGCACCGATTTTGGGTTGACTACTGAACCTTGCACCAGTCATATTGGAGCGTTGTGTATACTCCAGGTCTCCTTAGCGATGAGGAGTGAGAGAGTAGCGTCTGTGTCATTTAGTGTACCATTAATGGGTTGAAGTCAAACCCTTTCGAATTGTGGATTATGTAAACGTCAATGGAAATTTAATAAAAAGAAACCAACATTTCACTAACAACTATTGAAAAGTACCTATATAAAGAATGGATTTAAAAACTCAATTACACGATACGAAAGAGAAACTTGCGTTATAAGCACAGCGACAAAAAAAAACAGCTTTATATCTTTTTCAAGTACAATACAACAGCATCGCAATTTTATCACAGTGGAACAACCGAATTAATGCTAATAAATAACTAAAAGCATAGTAATTAATAAATATTAAGACATGTTAAAGCAATTTTAAATAGCATTAAACTTCTAGAAGATAAAAGCGGGAAGCAGCGAGTTTGCGTTCTAAGATATGGAACACTAATGAATACGAACGCCTGGATAATGGCGACGCCAGTCAAAGCAAGTTTTAGTTACAACAAGCGAAGATTTTTCTCTTCTAGAAAAATTATTTCGTCTACACAAGAATGATAATGCAACGGAACGTAGATGACATGGTATTTGTTAAAAACTGCTAATGGATGTTTTCGATCATAAAATGCTTCAATAAAAGGATAATGACTGACATTTTAAATATTGCTTAGAAATTGTTACTCATTTAATTGAATATAACCTCATTATCAATATGACATCAAAGAAATGAAAGATGTTAGTTGTATTAGACTGAGCTAGATCAACTTTAGATTAATCTAAGGAAATTTCTAGCATCATCAGATTCAATATAGAAGGTCTACCAAATCTATACATAGTATGTCTAAGCAATTAGTATACAATACACCTACACAAGTAATTAAGGGGTCATTTGCCAAAACGAAATACAAGGCAACATGCGCCTCGTTAACGAGTGTAGCTCGGCGACCACAAGTCGGAGATGATTTATTTAGTTTCAATGTGGGAGCTAACTTAATATTTAATATATTGCTCAGTATGAAACATGCTAGTTTCATGTTTACGTTACATAATCGTAAACAAAATTATGTTGGGTTTCGTATTAATTTTAAGGGTCTCAAATTCCAGTGGTTAATAGATAACGTAATTTAATTTAACATTTAAATTCATATCATAATAAATTTTAAATTACTTCAAAAAGAATTATGTTATTACAGGAAACAAACTTAGATATTTTAAATGTGTCTCGTATAGATCCGAAGATGGTAACATTTCCACGCAAATGTACATTGACATTTCTTTTATTATTAACAAAAATGTTCACTTAAAAACCTGATAATGCGCATTATGAACCTATTAATATGATCAACTTTTTGAAAGTTTTAAATGAGTTATTGGAACCCATATTTTCGTAACGTTTAAGATCCTTTACGATCCGATACGAAATAATATTATTTAATAGCTGTTTTTGCTCCGTTTTTATTGATACTGACAATTGTTAATTAATTCATCTGTTCTATTTTTATGTTCTTTTTAATTACTAAAAGTCAGACTAAAGAAAGCACTTTCAAAATAGGAAAGTACAAATAAATTAATAAACAACAAGCTAACAGGTAGCGGCTTAAGAGTTTAAACTTAGTCTGGAAGTATAGGAAGTAGTTTGCCGGGTGTGTATTTATGAACTACTTCAGTAGAAACAGTTTCTCTACGAAACTTTGCATTTCTTAAATCAGATGCGTAGTTCTTAGTGTCGATTAACTTAAATATAGTACCTAACTTAAAATTTAAATTCGGATTTTTTATATGCACTACATTTCTGCTTCATTATAGGTCATGGTTTGTGCGTAACTAATTAATGTTATGATGTCCCATTTTAACCAGGTATTATTATTATGGTCCCAGTGTTACCTGTTATGAATTTTTATGGTCTAACTAACCGATCTTTCTAGAGAAGCGTGGAGGGTTTTTTTTTTTTTTTATGCCGTAAGCAGGCAAACGAGCAGATGGGTCACTTGATGGTAAGTGATCACCGTCGCCCATGGACATTAGCAACACCAGGGACGTCACCAACGCGTTGCCGGCCAAGAAGGAAGCGATGGACCCGCT
>DWJN01002848.1:0-14540 GCA_018248895.1 Carystus phorcus
TTGAAAAGTTTAAGCCACATGTGGGAGCACGGATTGTAGATGAAAATTACAACAATATTGATGAATATACAAATTATAAAGACGCCTGAAATAATAATGGCCGGATCCAGTTCCACAAAGGTTAAAACCTTGAAATATTAGTTTGAAAGATGAGTGAGGAGTTCTTTCACCGTGTCGTCTTTTAGATGTTAAAGCATTTTTCCGAAACCTTGGTCGAATAAAAAAAATACGCGCTTAATACACGAAAGTAGAAGTACTTTCAGCAGTTTCAGCATCGGAAGACTGCAGAGGATGTTACTTACGTAAAAATCTCAGATATCCTGCTATTTACAGAGTTGTGGAATATCATTTTGAAAATAATTAAAATGTGCTTTTACGAATCTATCCGCTGTCACCGTATGAAGTTCAGCGACAGCGGATAGCGGACTGGCAACCGAAAACGTCTTGTTATATTTATTTAAAAGACGAAAAATATATGTCTATTTAAATATAAAAAGAAGAAAAGCGGCATTTGAAAATGAGGGGGTCTGGGGTTTGGTGAATGAGAGGCGACAGACCAAATTCTTTGTAGTTTAATCTTATATATTAATAACTTTTATTATACTGTTATCCGTTTTGCTGGTTTCTTTTAGCGTCTATATGAGTTAGTCAATTTAGTAACTATTATGTTGGTATTTTCCAGTACAGATAACACTCTGGTGTGGTCACCTGCTACTCTTTCGTAAGCGATTCTTATTAAAATAATAGCCTCTTTTTGCAATGGCGAAAGCTACTATTTAACTGTTACTTCTTTCAAGTATTTTCTTTACCTTTTTTTCTTTTTATATCGAGACCATAGAGCAGTTCCATACTACCACCGCTGCTCTAAGACGAAAAACATTTTTTTTTTATCTCGGTTTTTTTTTCGGTTTTATCTCGGTATCTAAGTTACTTATAATTACAATACAATCTGTTATCATACATACTATTAGTAGAGATGAAATACTAAACATAAATTCATTCAAATTTACCTTAGTTGCTACAGTTTTAACGTAGTTTTAATACGAGTACTTTTAAATACAATGTTATTTTTTACGTTATCAGATACGTATCTTGACGTTAGATGTTTCTTGAAACAGATATTTTGATTAGTATTTTTATCAAAAGATTGATACGATCAAAGGAATTTTTGTCTTTATTTTATTACAAGATGTTTGAATTTTACCTACTGATATTATAATTGTACCAGTAGTTACAGTTAGAACGTTTTAGTATAAAATTATTTGATAGTGTTGTTTATTAAATTAACGACTTTGAGAATAATTTAAGTAATAACATTTAAGTAATCATTATATTAAGACGATAGAATACAAATTTGTTCATTTATAATTATAACATAACTAAATATTATTACAGTGCTCTACTTAGTTTTATCGTATAATCATTTAAAAGATGTTCTAAGGAGTTTATTTCACTGTGTTTCCTCTTCAATGGTCAATAACTTATAATAACGGTAGTGAAAGTTAAACATTACGTGTCTTAAATTACCTAAATATGCAGACAAAATAGCTACATTAACAAAATGTTTTTGAATTTGGATATTGGATATTAATAGTTTATTCATTAAAATAGTCATTTGAAAACCTCCATGAAATACATATTGTTATCAAGTACATCGACTCTCTTTTCAGTTTATCGTATAAATGAATATAAATAATAACGAAATATAAAATAATATATATGTTAATAGAGTAAAAAAATGTTGCCATTTATTTAAATGTTTAGATTATGTTGCCGACTGGGTTATTATTATTGGAGCGACTTATGTGGGGGATAGAATTAGAATACCTATTGTCAAAATGATGTCCAATGTGTGGTCCATCGTAGTTAGAACTAATAAAATTTAACGACACAAAACTATATTCGTCTCAGGTCTGTAATAGTAGCTGTAGAGCATTTTGAGTACAAACAATACGAACCTAATTGCTGATGTGGAACTCGTCTCGGCTGTGTTTGTCTGTACTCGTAATTTACATTGATTCCCAATGAGACTCTTTGTGTAGTTTTTCCGTTATGGTCCGGCAGCCCCCAAGGACGCATCACGTGTATAAATATTGAAGAAATAATAAAAATTAAACAGTATCTAAAGAGCAAAGGGTCGAACCTGATTGAGAACTTTACAAGATCGGGAGTGCCAACTATTTTGATTAAAATGTTCACCAAGCTGGTAAGCATAAATACAGGTTTATAATATTTATTAAGTTATAGCACAAAAGCAATATCAAATTAATGTAAATACATACACAAAAATTTTGAATAGTAATTCATACATAAAACATAATGAGATACAATACTTTTAATACCATCCATTTTGTCAAGTAGCAGTAACCATTATTTATTACTCAAGAACGGCTGGACAAATTTTTAGGATTTTGATGTTTTTGGATTTGTCTTCGTCAGGAATAAATTAACAAATATCAAAATATTAATTCAAATTTTCATTAAAAAAAAGGTTAAGTTAATTGGATTTATCATTAATTGATTGTTAGGTGAAACGAAGTTCGGACTGCTAGTTATTAATAAATTATATCCTTTGTTGTTGTAGTGATGATGAAGATTACAGTATATGAGTTGTTTTAATAACAAAAATATCTCTTTTTAATACCTACCATGATAATAAGAGTAAAATACTAATAGAAAATTTAATATTTGTGTATTTTATTAAGTTGTTTAAATTATGTGCTAAGGAGTTTCATTCGCCGTTTCTTCTCCTCGATGAAAAAGCACTTTTCTGAAACGGAGTAAGAATAAAAAAATTACGTGCATAAGTATATTGAATTAATACCTATATGTACAAATAAAAAAAAAGTTTACAGTAAAAATATATTATTTATTTTTTATCAATTCTAAGCCGTGGATGGGCAAATACACCATTCTAGCTTAATCTTTCATAGCAGTCATATTATACAAACAAGGTTTTTAAACGTGGGTGGGGTGAGAATTACTGAGGATCTGTTAAATTCTTATACCTTTCATATCAGATCAGTTTGCCGCTGATTGAAATGAACGAAAAATAAATTAACTCCGTTCCAGACAAGATTCCTTGATCGCAGAACTGCTTTTTACTTTACTCTAGATACGTAAAACAATGTTTTGTATAAAGAGGCCAAATATATATTCTTAATTTATTATTTAATGACGATAAGTCGAAACGAGGAACCTAATAAACTGATATTAAAAAGTAAAATTAAGTATATGTAAATATAAATTATGTATTGTACATAATTTTCAAATATTCTCTTAATAATAAAATAACTTTATTTTAATTATTAATTGTAAATAAATTAAATTGAAATATACCGTTGTCTCGGAATTTTTGGATGTTTATATCTATTGCTTATTAGATCCCACTGTTACTATAGACTCATTTCAGTGCAAATCTTTTATTCACTACAATGGCGGACTAACCCTGTCAGAGGCCCGGGGCGGCAAGTTGAGGCCCCCCTCCCGCCCCCGTTATTGTAAAAAGTTTTTTTTTATTTCACATTTGTACGTACCATTGAGTATGTATATTTTATAATTGATGTTTGAATTAAACTTACATGAACAGTTACGAAAATAAAATAAGTTAAAAAAAACCATGTAATAGAATTTAGAAAAAAGTGAAAAACTTTTTAAAACAAGCTTTTAATCAAATTCCCTAAAAAGAATAATACGAATAAAACGTACTCTAAAAATTTTTTTTTTACTTTTTATTTCACGATTTCGTCGATGGTATAATTAATATGTATACCTATTCCAAATTACAACTTTTTAGAACCAATAGGTGTTTGATCTAAATAACGGACAGACTGAAAGACAGACTTAAGAAATTTTAATAAAAAAAATGTAAATTACCGGTACGGGCTATACTTATTTGTGTACGGGGCCCCCAATACAAGATTTCCTCTTAAGTGGGTACTAAGTACGTTTGCAAAGGATTATTTACTGTTTGATCAAGGGAACTCCATTTGGAGGCCCCCTAGGACCAGAGGCCCGGGGGGTACCGCCCCCCTCGCCCCCCCCTTCGTCCGCCACTGATTAACTACCGAAACACATAAATAGTATGACTACCACATGACATACTTCACCTTGGCATTATTTTCTATTCAAAGAAGTACGTTTTATGAATGCGACAATTTCGGCCTTGCGTCCGGATAATTTGATCTAAGTAGATATTCAATCTATGAATAATATGTCGTTAGAGATTGCTGGTATCGTATGGTAGCAGGTTACCTTATTAGTCCACTGCCCCATCGATAGATTATATCTTCTTATTTGTATGTCCGAGCAAACATATGGGACAAAAAAGACAATACAGTGGGTTGAGTGGGGGAAGGCGGATATCATCCATCACCCGTCATGTAATGAATCGCCTCTAATTTTTTAAACAGATCGCGTATTGTTCACGACGAATTGTATTTGGATATATCGATGTCCTGCTTCGACGAAAACATTGTTGATATATTTTTTTCATTTACAAAAACTTGCCATCGATACAACTTAAAAGGTATCTAATGAAGAGATGGACAAATTGCCATCATCTCCGGTCTGTATTTTGCCCGCAAGTTAAACATACATACATATTTTTTATAATAAAAAGTGCGCTGACGTTTGCCAAACTTTGCCACTAGTTGGCGCTAGCAGAGTTTGTGACATTATGCTCAATTTCATTAAGATCACTCTTTTATTAGTTTGTTTTTGGCATAAATTTATTTAGATCATATATTATCCATCACATATTTTACACGATTGTAATGTAATAGCTTTTTGTAATCTATGATATAATGAGTGTGTGGCGTTATGTATTTATTTATTTCAATGTAAAAATATAGGAAATATTTTATTTAAAAAAGAACTGAAAAAGCGGATGGGTTATGAATAAAAAACATTAAAAAATCCAGTACGAAATAATTCCTATATTCTACGAACAATGTGAATGTACACATTAATCCTGAAAAATTCAATATGGAATTTACAATAGGGTCTCAGGTCTCAGACTACTGTAGCGCCATCGGTTCAGAGGCGCACTCTTTCCCCATTATGTAATAGGTACATAGGTACTAGTTTTCTCCGAGCCTTTGTCCGTGGAAGAGTGGCTTCACAAAACGAAATTTCAGTAATATCAGACCCATCCGCAATTTCACTATCAGAACCTTATATTTTGCCAGAGTAAAAAGTACTTTACTGAGAGCGATGCGAATAGTGATACAAAATTGTAGTCCATATTATTTCAATAAAATATTGAACTATGATAATGTTTAAAAATATTTTAACTTCTTCTTTAAAATGATAATTGAATCTTTAAATACGTTCATTTTATTTCACTATCTGTAAAGGAAACAAAGTATACGTCTTATACGGCTTTTAAGATTGCACGGGTTGTGTAGGGGAAGAATATGGGCTAAATATAAACTGGAAGCATTTGCTTCTTTGTTTGAGATGTCTAATGACGGTGCAGTACTTGTGTGCTCTTAGTATTCTTTGACAGCTTGTTGTGAACCTAGACAGAACTGTTACGATTATACAAGACAATCTAACATAATAAAATGTGTTTATAATTTCAAAATTTGTTGATATTTTACTCACGTCATTCGTTACATGTTAGTACCGATTTATGCACTGTAAAATTAATAATTTGTAGACACTTAATTTGTAAAGTTGTCTACGAGTTAAACAAGTAAATATAGTAGTGTGGAATTAATTAAAAAGTTGTTAACGTCAAAGAGCATAGGAACGTGTATATTACCTCTAGAGTCTTATATACAATTCTTTATTTGGCAAATAATTGTATCGTTGGATGATTTGTTCATCAATTTCCTTGAAAAAAAATATTTTTTTATGTATTTGTCCTTAAAAGTGTTACAGTTTTAAGGAAATTTGGTTTTGAATACAGAAGAAATTATTATATATAAAATAAATAATAATATGAAGAAATAATTATAAACTCAAATCATGCGTATTAGAACATTTTTCTCATATATTTAAACTATCAATAATAGACTTGCATTCCTTTTCCTACTGCCAATATAACTAAATATCTGATTACTAATAAAAATATATCTTTTCCCAGGTAATATTTTTCGCCATCATCGTTGTAGCCATGGCAGCGCCACAGCTGTACACAGGCTATGGTTACAATGGTTATTCAGCTGGTTACCCAGGTTACTATGGTTACACCGGTTACAGCAACCCCGTGGGTTACAGTACCTATGGGGCGTACGGCGCGTCACCGTATAACTATGGTTATGGTTATTATTAATTAGATATAAGTTACTGGGACTTATGTTAAGTTGACTTTTGCCTCCAATACCGGATAAAGATTATAATAATATGTTTTCGTAATAAAGTTCAAATTTTCATCAATTTGTGTATTGCGGTACAATAAACTTTATGTTTAGCAGTTGAGTTTCTTTTTTATTATTTACATACTGTATAATATATGTATTTTATTGACTTTTTTCTGGAAACCTAGATACCCCAATGAACGTCAAAACATTTAAATCACTCTTTTCACTCGGTATAAGTACCTAATTCTAGTCCCAGAGATATAATATAATTTTAAATAGGCCACAATAGAGACGAAATGTTATCTAATGGTACGTATCACCGTCATCCTTGAACTGTAAAAAACAAAGATGCGTTCCTATAAAGGGTCTACTTCTTTATTTGTTAACCGATTTAAATAAAAAAATATATATTAAATTATAAGTGAAGCCCATCACAATATAATCCTGAAAATTGCAATCAAATCGAATAAGCCGTTTTTGAGATTAGCTTGCACAAACATACAGATAAACAGAAAAAATAAAAATATTGTTTTGGGATCTCTTGCGTACAAAGGACCATAATTATCATTTTGTAAACATATTTGTCACGTACAAACAGCGATCAATCCCAGTTTTATTATACCTATAGATATTGTTATCAAGTAATAGTATTATGTTTGCGTGCAGCCCGACTAGCTAACTGCCACCCGTTAAGTCAGTCACCAAACTATTCGTGACATTCTGGTTAGAAGCTTGAGAGCCAGTATTTTCCTATTTTCTTCCTTTTTGGTTCAACGCATGGATAATGCCTTTGATGTCGCTCTTACCCACCAATGACATATGGCTCGTCAAATCAAATCGAATCTAATTATTTATTCCAAGTAGGTCTTTATAAAACACGTTTCGAAAGTAACTACGCCTTCGCTTCAACAAAGCCCTACGATGAGTGGCCCTGGTAGAAGTTGTTAGAAACTTCCGAAAAGCTTTTTTCCAACTCACAGATACAGGCAACACTTAGATATTACTACTTATATCAACCTCATGCCCAAGCATTCCTGTCATTAAAATATTCATCTAATTTGTAGTAACCTTTTGACACAAGCTTTAAATTGACAATATGGTAGTTGAGTTACTTCTAATGGTATAACGAGCCACTACATTTACTATGCCTGAAATTCGGCACAAACAGTTTAGCCTTATTCCTAGTATTAATGTAATGAACATCACTTTTTTTTGGAAATCTATTATATTTTGTTACATACGTAATATTATTTATATACGTATGTACGTCTGCTCGTTCGTCAGCTAATCACATAAGAAAATGCTTTGTCAGTACCACACATACCGGTAAAATTAGCCATCA
This sequence comes from Carystus phorcus, assembly GCA_018248895.1. Classification (NCBI taxonomy): domain Eukaryota; kingdom Metazoa; phylum Arthropoda; class Insecta; order Lepidoptera; family Hesperiidae; genus Carystus; species Carystus phorcus. Next base: position 7,651 of record DWJN01002848.1, read on the forward strand.
ATTAGATATTTCAATACCTATCGTAATGCCTGTTGTTATGCGTTTTAATAAATATTCAAATAAACAGGCTGTGTCGTTAGCCAAGTAAACGAGAGCACTGATTATATTACAACTATTACATTGTAGCAGTAACTTATGGAATCTTGTTTCATACATTCATTATAACGGCAAGAGTATATCTGTTCTCAATCAAATGGTTCCGAATACAATTCATCCTTAATGGTAGTATAGTTGACTTACTTTCAAAAATTATTTAAATCATTTATATTCAGTTTCGTTTCCCTTCGCTTGCCATGGTTAAAAACTCCTAATTAGTCTTTAAATCTGTTCTTATTCATTCCCATTGTCTGTTCCTAAAATCATTGAAAATTATAGAATTTCTTTTTATTCCTTACATTATTATATCTCAAGATGTATCATACTCCGATTGTTTAACACAAAACCAAATTATAATGTACAGAATTTACTGTAATAGTAATCTTTTAGTTAATTAATTTCGAAAGTAAAGTTAAGATTATTGTAGAGAATTTTCTCTTGAATATTTTACGTTACATCACTGTTATGTCGAATACTTCGTTTGTCGATTATTATTTTAGTGATCTTTTCTTTATCTTAATAATATTATAAATGTGAAGATTTGGATGTATGTTTGTTGCTTGATCACGGCATAACGACTGAATGGATTTGGATAAAATATATCACATATATTCATATATGTATATAAGTATAATATAAGTATAATATAAGTATAAGTAGTCCGGAATAGTACGTTTTACTTTTTATCCCGGAAAAATGGATGTTTCCATGGGATAACGCCGGACAGAAAGACATATTTTGGTATAGCATAAAATATTACTGAAATTTTATTTTTCGAATTTGCTTTTCAATAGAAAAAAACATGTATAAGAATTATTAATTAATGCATATAACCGATATTTTTTCCATTTATAAAGCATGAAAAAATTTTAATTTATACTTGATAGATATTTGCATTCGCCACAAAGGGCTGTGTTAATAAAACCATACGTCCATTTATCCATACCTTTACTAAAGTTTCTTTGATCAGTTAGTACCGAGGAACCTTAATAACAAGGCCTATTATTAAAATGGATGCCGCCTAATACGGATGTTTATTATTCCTATACTAAGTACACCGACTACATTAGTTCTTCGAAGATCAAGGACGGTTTTTATCTCGACACGCGACATGATCTGGTGAGGCGTGGTCAGTTCTTACTGAAGACCTATATATATCGGAGCAACCGATCACTGGTTATCACTTGTGAAAAGCATTGCAAGCGAATCTTCCAATATGTTCTTCAGACTGGTAAGTAAAGTTTCAATTAATATAATATTTAAAGATAGCAAAACAAATATCTCTAGTTATATAAAAACATAGTATAAAATCCTAATATTGATACTATGTTAAATGAAATTAAGATTGTTATTATTATTCAATTTACATCAATTGCTCAATTGCATCTTAATATTGCTACTTTTGCGACTGTTCCGTAGTAAGTACCTAATACATGGGTTTTTGACAGCACAAATAAGTTTGAATTTTATAGCAATACCATGACAAACTAAGTTATTTTTAAAGTTGACAAACTAAATTTAAAATATTCCATAAATATATAATTGGTACTAATTCAGATTTTTTTTTATATTGTATCACAGATATTATCCCATTTTTTTTTAAATACATACCATATCTGTTAATTAGATAAGCAATTCACTACAACTATATTTTTATTCCCTAGCAAACCAATTAGAAATACAAAAGGAATGTATTTTTAAACTTAAACAATAAATAGTAGATGATAATTGGCAGAAAAAGTTATAAGGGCAAGAATATTTGAATCATCATCATAGGTATTTTCCTACGAGTAGACATTTATTGAAAAGAAAAAGCTGTCACGTGATCAGTTATCAGTTAAACTTGTCTATAGAAGCAGCGTTGAATAATGATAGCGAAAAAGCTGAGAATATGATTAATGATAAACTTTAACATGGTATAATTAAACTGAAATTTAATTTCCAATCGGTTATAAGTTATCGGTGTGTAAAATTAACTTTTACAGTAATTGTAGCTAAAGGGTTTCACTTCATAGCGGGTAATTTAAAGTCTACCCGTCATTGTAAAGTTCATCTATTTTAGCATAACCTATAACTATTGCAAAGACACAAGTAATTGGTTTCAAATTTTAGTTTAAAGTTCGACGGACTAGATCAATAGGTTTCTTAAGAGTCTCCTAAGTTGAAATTTCTGACGAAAATATCATTTTACATGATGAAGTAATGTTACAATAAGGAGGGTTTCATTGTAATATGAGGAGACGCCAGGACGCGCGGGAAGGCCACGTTTGAAATACACACACACTTTTAGTTATAGCCACTTTACACTTTTAGTTATTTTTTCAGTGAATATTTATTATAAATATTTAGTGAAGAGAAATATCGTAAGAAAACATCAGTTTGGGAAGAAATTAATATTCAATATTGCCAAGTTTCAATGGAAATGAAAACTTTAAAAGTTTTTATTTAGGTATAATTTGGAATACAAAGTTGTTTCTTTCACGGTATTCGTTGTTTTATACATATAAATATTCGATTAGGCCACTAAGAATTAGCAATATATAAAACCCTCGAAATTACTTACTTAAGTAAATGCACCATTTGTTTGACCGTAAGTTTCTAGTCAGTCAATGACGCCAAAAATGTCATTAGCATGTCATTGTAGTGTAATATTATTTGGAGAATGCTATTATGTGGATAACGTCGATAAAATTTAATTAAAGTTTGTTTCAACAAGTGTTTAGAAAGATCAAGTGGGCATGACTCTTATTTCAATAATAGTATTAAATACTGTTGTGTATATTTCTTTAAATTTGTACTTTATATCAAGTAGTCTTGTATTGTCTATAAGTATAATAAATCGTAAACGTTCGGTATCATATATGAATTAATAGACTGGATTTAATTTACAGAAAACAAAGGTATAATTGATTTAAATACATGATACTATTAAACTTTTTATAAGTATTAATTAAACTGCCTATTACATACCTTAACATAAAGCAATTGTATAGCAACAATTTTAAAACCTGTTAATTTTGTTATTGCAAAGTTTTAATTTCAAATAAATTATTAATTATTTAAATTCAGATAGTGTTGTAGTCAAGTATTAACTTGTTACTTATAAATGTATAAAAAAAATAACTACATTATTATATCTACATATGTATATAGTTGATGAATAACATTGTTTGGACTCACAACGTAAATGAAGTCTGACTTTTCTTAAATTGACATACGAGTACGCCCCATAACCGTGTGACGGTTTTAACGACGCTTTTTTGGCCCAGCTCCCAATATGGGAATTAACTTTTATACTGCACAAACTTACATCCACTGTAAAGACTAGTTAGAATAATTATGTATTATGTTGTAATTGTAGGAGCGCTCATAGCCCGGAGGCTCGCGTTGATTCTATGCGATCGACAGAGCTAAGCAACTGCGGGCGCGGTCGGTACCTGGATGGGTGACCGCTAGTGGCAAAAAAATTCTTGAGCGTTTCCGTGCTTCGGAGGGCACGTTAAGCCGTCGGTCCCGGTTGCTATGAACATAGCAGTCGTTAAGCCATGTCGGAGGCCTTCGGGTGGTTTAAAAACTTCCGACACTTGGGTTGGCCACTAACCCCTCCACCAATCCGCACTAGAGCATCGTGGTGGAGTATGCTCTAAATTAATGATCCCTAAAACCAGTTGTATAATGCGGAACGCGGTTTACTTACTTTGCTACTAGTTGGCGTTATCAGATTTTGAGACATCGTGTGCTAATTACCTTAATTATTACATCACACGATATATTTACAATTAATACATAATTAACTCATTCGTAACACAAAAGACTCTCTAGTGCCTTTAAAATAATAAAAAGGAGTCGAAATATGTTTTAAAAATAAAAAAAATGCATTCTACGAAATAGTTAAATCTAATAATCCCGGAATCTCTACTCATTTTATGATACTTTTATATTAAAAAGTTTGGAAACATTAAAAGGATTCTTACGAATTTTAATTTGACATTCCTTTATCCCGTTTTTTCCGAGAAAATTATATTTTAATTATACAATATTTCGTTTGGCCCGCTTTTAGATATATTTATAATACAAGATATTTTTATATATGTACATAGAACCTTGTGTAGCCAGCGTGCGTTGCTACGCACATAAAAAAAATTAAAGAAACAAATAAATCAATATATTTTTTGTTGTTATGTCCGGTATACGTCGGTTATACGAATAAATCAGGTTTTCCGTATAAATAGTTTAGAAAAAGAAAATAAATAAAGAAAATAAAAAACAATTAAAAAACCAACATTTTCGACTCACTCATCAACCATGTGTCTGACCAATATATTTGATACCAAAACCTATTTCAAAAAATTCTAAACAAAGTTGCTATACACATCACCGCTCTATCAACTACCATTTTAGAGTCCACAAATAAACAAGGAAACATTTATCTTTTAGTGTCATGAGGCGAACAAAGCATATAAATCTATGAATACTCTGTATTAGTATCAAATTTATATACTCAGAGCTCTTTTAATTTGAACATTATATCATCATGGCCAATAAATATTCTCAATTCAAACAGGTACTCCCGTATGATTGATTTGTTTTTTTATACTTTATACCGAGACAAAGTTATAGCTGATTCTTCCCGTGACCATGATCCATGAAATATTGGTATTAAGTGCAAACATCATGAAGACCCTTTGACATTTGAAATATTCAAGGCTCTTCATCGCGTATTTTTGGTTGTAGAAGTTGACTTTTACGAGTGCATATACTGTGCTTGGAAGATCAAAACGAAAGAAATTCAAAACGATACCCAATTTAAAAGGAAAGTATACTAATTAGCTTAGTTTGTATCTCGCACTCCTGTGCATTCGAGTTCTACATAACAGTATCAAAGGTTTGTAGTCAGTCAATCTATACTTAGTAGACCACATATTCCTAATCTTATTTAAACTCTGTTTGAGGTTTAACAATTTCTATAGACTAGTCACTCGTACTCGCTTCGCTTCGATATGTAAAAGGTTGCGAACTAAGTCATTGTCAATTTTGTCCGACATGGTCAGAGCATCTAACCTAGATTTTTAGTAGCAAAGACCAGACATTTTACGAACGGGGAATTTTTACACTGTCAGAACGATAGAAATACGTCATCCACAACAACGGGCAATATCCAATAGTTATTTTTTTAACAAAATTCTGAATTTTCCTTCTTATTTGAAATCGGCAATGACTTAGTTGCTAACCAATATTTAACTTTGTGTACATAGATATGAATTTAAAATTCTTCTTTCAATTTTCTACCTCGCTGGTAATCGAAACCAGGACCGCTGGATCTGATATAGTATTCATTACACTATACCATTCGTCAATAATAGTTTTAGGTTAAATAAAAAAACTGTTTTTGAAGAGAGTAATATTTCTTTATCGACCTCCTAAAAGTCTGTATAAGATGTTATTACCTACTGAGAAATACATAGAATATGTTCTTTATCCCTCACATCGTGACAGAAGACCCAAAGCTATTAATGGGGTAGATATGGGTTTACATCTTTGAAATACTATGTCGTACAGGGAGACGGTCTAGCACATAATAAGCTATCGGAGATCGTTAGGAGCTACGTCGTTAAGTTCAACGTCGTGCTGCGAGTGTTCTTAGTAACACGATCCCTCGCAACTCGTAACTAAAAGAGCCCAAGTCATTTCAATTTAATCTATCTATATAAAAATCAGTATTCGTTTATTTATTTGCTAGTTTATTTTTCTTTACGGACTTTGAAATGGTAGGAGATAAAGTACTTTTGTTTTTGGTAACTTCGTTCAGAATTCTCTGAAGAAGGTTTTGGTACCAAAATTATGTATATCGATCAGACTGATGAGTTACAGTGGAAACTGTTGATGGTTTGCTGATTAATTGGACATATAGTTGATAATAATATATAATATGCTGGCTTTTTTATATGTTTAGCAACACGTGCCGGGTACAGCTAATATTAAAAAAATGAGATGTTAAAAATAGACTCCGAGATATCTATATATTAATAGTGTGTATCTTTACCACACGTGCTAGCACTATACTGGCACGCAGATATCTCATATCTTTTAGAATTTCACAGACTAGTTCCATATGTATATGATAAATTATATATAACTAGATGAACCTGCAAACGTTGTTTTGCCATATAAATTATTATTTAAGAACTATTTTGATAGCCATAAAAATGGTTATAGTGTGTTAACCTTAAAAGCTAGACATATGCCATCGCGGACTTTTATGTAGATCTTTTAGAGGGGAACAATTTTGTAATACATGATTTTTGAGTAACTTTCACACTTTTTTATTGCACTAAATATTGGACTGTTTTGTATTGCATATAGAAAAGTATCAGGTAAGCGATATGCAATAAAGTAATGTATAAAATCAGAGAAAAGTATTTAAAGTTACCAATTTATGTTTTACCTAAAGTTTCAGTGATGATTTTTGGTAAATTTCACCCGGCGGCAAAACATTCGTAACTTCAATACGATAAAGTTGAGTAAGTAAACGAAAGAAACTATTTCAATATTCAAGCTCGTTGTTATTAAATATTATTTCTTGAAACTTTTTTGTCTATCCAGAACTCTTAACACCGTATTAGAAATACTTACCGCCAGTTTATGAAAGGCTTGTCAAAATTTTGTTCATATAATACGCATATTAACGTGAAAGTTCTATCGAGTCAATTCGAGTTCCTGAAACGTTGATTAGCAAATAATTTCTGAATAATCATGCTTTCTGCAACCCAATTGACGTTTGACAATAGATTTGA
>DWJN01002849.1:0-14537 GCA_018248895.1 Carystus phorcus
ACATCGTTACCCGTCTTTATAGGGCAATTACTGCCGTTATCTGGCATTGATATTGCATCTAATTTATTCATGCCCCCATCTTCATTTAAATAAATACTTGCCAACTACACTGACCTTCTGTATCCATTTCATCCTGAGATCCCTCGCTGCTCCCGTGTCGTTTTATTACCATAAAAGCAAGTGTTATTTCTTGGCAAAAGCTAGCTTTAAAACGGAACGTAAAATGCTCACAATTCGGTAGCTCAGGCAAAGATTCAATTGATCGGGAATAATTCAGGCTTGCATTTCAACAGCCGTTCATGTGTATGTGTTACATTGAAAATTACATTTGGTATACAGAATGTAATTATTTCGTTTTCATTTGGAGCGCAGTAGAACGTACAGTAGTATGTATGCAAATTTAGAAATTTAGAGTCATGACCAAATAGAGCTTGGAATTGGCATTCAATATAACAACGAAATTCTTGTCACGCAGCGACCTGACGCTTGCAATGTGAAATTTGCATGTATTAAATTTTTGAAATGTAAAATCAAGGTATCTGTATGAAAAATATTAATTTCACCGAGATTATTCGTACTATCTTAAAATACTTGAAGCCGAATTAAAATTTGAATTGTGAAATATATTTTATTTTAATTTTCTTAAGAATGAATCATAATACTTCATATAAAACCTAATGTATTATAGTATGAATTTTATCTCATGGTGATTGGTGATTCGACTCGACTACAGTTCACTAGAAGCTTATTCATAAAATAGTTTATGCTATTTTCAGACGTAGACCTAAGTCGTAGACGCATAATTAAAAGCTGTCACTTTGATACCTAATAAATTTAATACGAAGCTTAATAATAATGAGTTATAACAGTAATGACTGATCTCTATAAATACGAATATGTTTAATCCTTTACATCGCCCGAAATAGAACGAAACTAAACGAATGCTTTAATACTTCGTATATTCATATAGGCACGAAGTAATAGCTACCTACATTACTAAATACTTTAATCAGACTCAAATCAGACTAACGGCTGCGGAAAATCTCTATTAAACAAGGAATACAAGCCAAATTCCACCACACTAGCCAGTTGGGGATTTATTGATAGACTTAACAAGCCATCGGAAACATTATGGAAAGGATTTAGATGTGCAGATTTACTCACGTTTCCTGAATATTCAAAATTAATTATAACTAAGTAATCAATGAAATATTTGTTTATAATTTAAATAATTTGTTACGTAAATATGCTTCTATATAATAAGATTTATATTTTATTCCGACTTTTAACCGATTTAGTATGATATAAGAATACGTAGACAATTATCAGCACATTCGGCAAAATAACACAAATAGCTTTACCCGTCTCGATATTTTCTATGTTTTGTTATATTATGTGCATCATTTGCTCACAAATACCATATAAAATCACTACCAATTCCAGTTTAATGCCGTGCCATGTTGGAACGACTTAGAAGACAGCCCGCAATCCCATGCTGGCAAACGTAAGAGAGTACCTTAGTAGGCAACAAAAGCCGGTCCTCTTGGTGGTTAGGATTAGCGGAAAAATTATATTATGAATATTATTATAAAGTCATTCATATTGTTATTCATAGTCATGTTTGAGCAGCCAAAGGACTATTTGTATACCGGTTGGAGACTTGACTCTATCTTGGTCTACAACGATTCGCTGAAGCCTTTTGTGTTGTTGTTGGCAATGACCAGCGATGAGTCATCCCTTGTCAGCTATAAGTATGTATACATTAAACAAAAATCTTTTCGAATCGTAATAATAAAACAAATATACAATACAGTAAAACCCTACCTGAAAACTATTATTTGTGTATCACTTAATCACAAACTAACGTTGCCACTATTTATTTATACAGTTAATAATGAATTTTCATAAGCTCGTAAATCTCACACTAGTCATCCAATGAGGAAAGAAATAGATTTTAACGTGTTGTAATAAATATGTCGCGGAACGAAAAGTGAGAAAGGGCATCTATAGATTTCATTCTGCTTGTAGGTCACCGCGATGGTGTTTTAAAAGCTATTTTATATATGAAACAGAAACGTAGGAGAAGATACAAATCATTCTACTTTGAACTGTTCCCCATAAATTATTTTATTATGACCATCCGGATACCGTTATCACCACAGAAATATCAAAGATTCCTCCATAATTTAAACATCGTAATAGTTGTTTCTTGCACATTATACATCATTATTGACTAACAGATGTTCATGACTTATTGAATTCTCACTCTACGATATTTTAAGAATTTTTTGTACCTCGGAATATAATTAGGTTTAGCCCAATTTTTTTAAATCTTATTCTGGTGGAGCAAAAGTTCTCTGAATCGTTGACACTGACGCTGACTAATTATTATTGTCTGTCAAAATTAACGCCTTTGAAGTGTCACCTGTCAATAATTACAAACCGCAACCGCAGTATCGCGCGTTCATATTATTAGTTACTAGGCTCTACCCACGGCTTTGCCCGCTAAAGAGTGGTTTCACAAAATGTAATTTCATAAATATTTTAAACTATTCAGAGTTTGATACGCGAGTAGTTAACCGTTAAAAATTTCCCTCATGAAAGATTATTTTTGCCGAAAGAGCAAAGTTGAATTGATATTTTAACTATTATTATTTGTTACTCTGTATATAAGCTACTGTCCTAAGTATCTGTTTGTCCCCCATAACTACAAGTAAAAGTTCGTTTATGTCCAAATAATCTGTGATGTCTCAACCTGAAAATGCTCGGTGACTTGCCTCCAACCTATTAAAGTCTACAGGGCACGGGTCTCGCCTCATCACTGAGGAGGTCTAGAGCATACTTCACCACGCCACGCCAGTGCGGATTAGTGGAGAATTATTATTAGATAAAAACTAATAATTGAGCCTGCACGAAATGTATAATAAAATACTATTTTTATTACAATCAATCAAATCGTATAATGACTTAAATCTTATTCAAACAAATTGATATTATCCAACGAATCGAAAATATTCGAACTTGTCAAATATATTACGTTTAAAAAATTATTTATTCACCCAACAAAATGTACTGTTTGGATTTGAAAAATATTTCACATCGTCGAAAAAAGAAAAGGTTAAAAAAACATAAATTGTAGCTCATCAGTTATCCTGTCAAATCCGACCCAACAGTGTAGCAATCTATGTTTGTTATTAGATAAGGGTCTACTACTTATCATAAGACATCCTGATTTTTACGCAGATGTCGTCTCAAGTCAACACGGGTTCTTATCGCGTTCTCGAATCAACCCATTTGCTTTATCAAAACGTTGAGAAATATTTCGTTGATGTTGGACACGTAATGCTGTGTCGAATACGAGAACATACCATGTCCACATGTACGATGGTATAATTAATTCGTATGACTAATGATGAAATAATTATGTATGCAAATTATTTGGCACAAATTTGTTTATATTTTCATACGTGTTATATTTGCAATGACTTATCTAGCGGGACATTAACACACAGAATTATCCTTAAAATTAGACTTTAGGTCTTAGGTCTTAGAGCTTAGATCTACTAAACCAAATGTGGGATGACTACATCTTTGAATACGATCCTATAAACTACTTTCGGACATTATCTAGATAAAAAATAAACGCTTACAGAGTCATATCGTAAATCTTTGACTATTTATTGACAATGAAGAACTTATATGTACTATCCATTGTTTATATTAGATTATTATATTCTCCGCCATCGAATAAAGTCATAATAAAATTTGATCTGATATGATGCCAAATGCAAGTAAGTAAAAGCAAAAGTTGAATTCAAAAACAGCTCTTACTTACGGTAGTAGGTACACTCTCAAAATACTGTTATATAATTATTATAAAATATTTGTGTTTGTTAATTCGCATATATTATTGCATCATGTAAACATTTAGGATTATAATTTTTTATTTATATTATAGAAGCGTCACTGTGGTCGAAATTTGAACGTAAAACATTTTATCAAAGCTTAAATTCACATTATTTTTTTTGAATTTCAAATGTTAAATTTTTTACTAAAGTTACTTATCACTTTTGCAATTCAGAAAACAGTTTCTGCGCTTCCTCACCATGTTAACTGTAACTATGAAGCTCACGTTACTTTATGTGCATTTATCTTAAAACACGTTAAAATATTTTTTCTTAACTTATTATCATACAGATAACTAGCGGATCCAGCAGATGTTATGCAACATAAAAAGTATTTTCTACGCATCAAATCGTGAATCTAAACCATACTCGAATGCACTTGATACACACAAAAAATTCTTCGAAATATGTCCAGTCATTTAGAAGTAGTTCAGAGACATACCTACACACTAAGAGAAGAATACAAATTTAGTTTTTACGTGATTCCTTAATTATAAGCTTGATTTTAGGCAATACATTGAAACCTTGCTGGCAAAGTAAATACGTAAAGAAAACTTAACTTATAAAAGTTATTCAAACTATCTTAAAGGTTATCAAACCTACACTTGATCGTTTCATCTTTATGTGCGGTATGTAACTAAGCTAACAAAAGCGAAATCACTCTAATTATTCCAAAACATTTAGTTCAAATCAATATTGACTCGATCCGGGGAATTATTTTCATGCAACTAAAATTAATCGCGTCAATCTCTAATCGCAACCACTGTTCCAATATGTTTCCCAGTAATATCAATCATGCGTGATTTATTGATTTGGTAAATCCATTAACGCTAAATAATTGGATTTCATTAAAAATATACGCAGTAGTACGAACTATAGTACTGATATAAAGTAAGGCATCATTCCTAATTATATTTTATCGCTTTGGATATTAATATTATGATAATATACGTGCTTGAGACAACCGTCAAACGATTCGTTGTATTCCCGTTGGGAGCTTAAGAGCTATTAATAGGAAGGAGAGGAAAAAAAATCTGACAAACTAGCAAATCCATATGAAGATAAACGGCCACCGTTGCCCACGGACATGAGTGACACCAAAGGCAATACTAGTGCATTATGGGCCAAGAAGAAAGAAAAGAAAGCCAATATTAGTACATTATCGGCCAAGATGAGAAAAAACAAAGGTAATACTAGTGCGTTATCGGCTAAGAAGAAAGAAAAGAATGGATAGGAAAGAAGTATTAGTACATTCTTTTTAGTGGACGTTGTTCTAGGCCTCCTCAATTATTGGGGAGAAACACATCCCTGTCGTGGGCCATTAATGGGTTAACTCGATACGTAATCCGCTTGCTACTTAATTCGTCAAGATATTGTATAATATAAACAGTACTATAAATTTTATGAAATTGTGTAAATTTGTTAACGCGCTCAATAGATTATCATACATTAGGTAGCATGTGCTTAGATCCGTAAACGTGATAATCCGATTGTACTTAATATGAAATTAATACCATCTAATTTTCGTTGCCGTTCCCGACCTTATTGCGGAATATATTAATTATTACCTACAAATACTTTCAACAGTGGCTGAATAAAACTAAACAAGCTTAAATTAATGAAATCAGGATTATATTAACACAACGATGCTATTTGATTAGTTTAATTTTAGTGTTTTATGGTCGTACAATTAAATCGTAAATAAATTATTCAGGGATGCTAACAAGGCTGGTTAAAAAGGTAAGTTCATACCATAGGAATGTTCCTTCATAATTACAGTAAATGGTAGCAATTCCAAAGAAACTAAATGCTATTTCTTGGTACCGATTATGGTTACTACTGTGGACAAGATTATAAATCTAAAGGTAAATTATTATTGGGTTCTAATAAAGATTTCATGATAGAGCACGGATGAAACCACATTATCCTTAATAGTATTTATTATTAATGTAATATGTACGCAAGTTACCAATACGCAATAAGACAATGGTGCTTCTGAACTTATCTGTTACGCTTTTAGTCCTACGAACAGCTATAGTGGTTACCGATTACCACCAGGATGTCTGTTCAAACCATATGTTCATTATTCAACTATTTACATTTAGATTAATTTCGTATACATTAATTTCGATCATACTCATATAACTCTGAAATTCTCAAGGATACATTTCTCCTGCAATTGTAAACGGCATTATTGAAAGAGAGACACGCGTCATGTTTTTGATATATTTGCAACTGTTATTTAAGGGTATCGTTATTATGTTGTGAGTCTAGCAAAACTATAACAGCAGTTCCATCTTGAATCAAGCTAACGAAGACGAATTGACATGAGCTATGACGCATAACAAATTGTCCTGTCTCGCAGGTCTAAGTGTGTCTACAATGTACAGGCAAAGTAGTGCTTTCCTGTCGCGGAAGTCGACGCTGACGTTTGTTAATTTAGTCGTTAGTTGTCGTCTGTTTATCGCTTATTACTAGTATAATCTTATTTCAGCTGAATATTCTAGTTACTGGTTTATCTTGGGTAAGTCATGCTTACTTGAGTTTCAATTCTCAATTATTCAACGATGCGTCTGCAGTTTTTTTCACGAACTGTCAACTTTGTGTTACTATTGACAGTATCTTTGCTATCGATCCCAGATAGATACGATACCGAAATAAGTTTCTGGATTTTGGGTGTGCGCTGTTTAAGCTATGTGTATCCCTGATATCTAAGATATTGTGAGTCTTTGTGCAGTCATACATAGGTATACAAACGAGTGGGTATTTCATAATTTGTATAAGTTTTAATAACCATGCTTACGATACATACCGCATGTTTTTAAGAACATTTTTACAGCCCTAATCTTGTTAGCACAAAACATATGTACTAATAGAGTGAGCTATTTAACAGAGACTTTAGAAGACTGCACTATTCGTGCAACGGTATAATTTTTAATTTATGTAGTATATTTCGTAACTGTACATTTATTTATGGTACTTATAATTAAATCTCATAAAATTTCAAAACAATACTAGCGAATATGGACCAGATGCGCTTTACGCGTGGCAACGGCGTAATAAATGAGTGTATGGTAACAATTACAGCATCAATTCACGCGCCACAACCATTCACATTCGCGGAAGCATCGCGTTTCTAATTAATATACAATGCTATACATTTAAATACCTTAAAACAAATATTTAGGACGAATTTATTTGCTTATTCACGTATGTACTCACAACAAGATTAACATAGAGATCCATTAGTTTGTTGACGTACAAATGTGGTGCTTTTTTCTTTCTTGGAATTTAACTTGTTTTAATATTATATTATCAAATTTTAGCTTAATTTGAATATTGACATGTAACGACGATATTTTAAAAGATGTATTCTTTATAAGGCACTTTTCAAAACGGTGGCAGATACAAAATATTTGACGTTCATGACTGTATTTATAAACACCTATATGAAAGATATGATTCGAATTCAAGTTTATAATCTGGCAAGATAATTACACATAAAATATTGAGTTCCGAATAGACAAAATACCTATTTTATTTTTATCTAACTATGTTCATTTATCGTATTTCATAACAAAGTTCTTTACGGTATATTTTTATTGAAAAATTTGATTTCAACAATTAAATATACCTAATATCTTAATATCTTTGGTAATATCACCGCATATAAATTAGAAATATTCAAGATAATTTTAAAATAATACATTACCTAATGTAATCTTAATTAATAACTTTGAATTAGGCGTAACTTAAAAACAATTTCCTGTCGTTTGTTCTCATAACGAAGCGGTAATAAAACCCTTTAAATGGTGAAATTAATTTACTTTACAGCAGTCTGCAGTACGCCATAAGTCGTAACGTTAGGTCATTTATTCATTAAATATGACTTCGGCGAACAATAGTCTATTAGGTCCTAACTCAACTACCGAAGCCAGAAGCATATCAAAAATGAATGAAGAACGACGCCTTCTTACTAACTATTTGCCGACTATTGACCTCGAAGACAACACTTACATTTGCTTCAAATTCTCGGTATCCCTACTTCATATCAAATTGTCTTTTAAACGGTTGACTTACGACCACATAATTTGAATGATAATTACATAATTTCAAAGCTTATTAACAAAGCAAAGTGTACGGTATTTATAATATTTTACTTAATAAATTACAGTATGAATATTTTAAACTGGTAAAGTGGCGATTAGCTTATTAATAGTTCGTAATGGATATACTTAATATAAAATTTAACGGGATATTTTTGTAAATCCTACAGTTCTGTGTTTTGATTTGTCATATACGTAAATTTTTTTATGTGTTATGTATCAGATAGTGTAACGTTAAAAAATACTAACAGTTTATCATATCATGATGCCTAGGAATTCACTGGTGACATTGCGTAACATTCAAAAGCTATAAAATTTATAACATTAGTATGTACTTGTATAAAAGTTTTCTATGTTCTAATTCTGTCTCATCATCCTTCGGTCGACCGAGCAATCTGAGCATCATGGTGTTACAATTTCATTCAGTATTCTTTTTAACTAGCTGTCGCCATTTTCCGCGGTCCAATGTGTAAGGCCCCACTCAGTCTGACATTAAGATATCTGTTCACCTTTACGGGCTACGACCTCTATAGCCCCATACTATATAATTTTATATATTGTTTTAATTGAGCTTTTAATTTCATGAAAATGCAGTGAAAAATCTTCTGACTTAAAACTTTGATCAGTAAACATTTTTGTGCCTTATCTATACAAATAATAACTATGCTTATCTTTTGTAGTAATACAGTTATTACTTTATTTGTTTTGTCTGTCTACGTATCAATCTATTATCGTATCGTGTAGTAATCACTTTGTTGAATTATATCATTCTTGAAATATTTATCTCTAACATTAATTGTAGGCCGGGAATAAGACTTGTTATTGTGGAATAGCATGTAAGTTGACTTAGTAAATTCAATTGAATACAATTCAAATATATGTACTTTATTTTGCACAAACAAGAAATAATAAAAAATGAGATCTTCTATACATTATAATAAAACTTTAGCTGATTGTGGTCTGTACATAGCAAATATATTTAAAAAAATCATAAGGGAGGAAGACTTTATATACGGAAGAGAATCCAAATAATGTTTATTTATTTTGTCTGTTTTTCCGTATGTGTGTATGTCTGTATATTTGTGCAACGCTAGTCTAAAACGGCTTATCCGATTTGAATGCAGTTTTCAGGATTACATTGTGAAGTGCTTTATTTAACATTTAACCCCGGTTTCTGAAAGGCTTATCAAAATCTCGTTGAACTAACAGGCATATTAATAAGAAACTCGGTGAAATTAATTCGAGTTTCTGACACGTTGATTAGTCAATAATAAATCAGTAAACAAAATCGCATTTGAGAAACGATTAGGAGTAAAATTTGCACCGAAAAAGTGATCGATTATTTAAATCAAATGGCACTCTTAACGTTTGACAATAGATTTGACAGTTTGAGAAACCGGCGATTAGTGTTTTAATAGTTTATATAAATTTATGTCAATCATTCATTCTGTTAGGCAAAACTAAGTTAGCCGGGTCTGCTAGTAATATAGGTAATATAATTTTACAAAAGGCGATTTATCGCTAAATAACGATCTCTACCAGATAACTTTTAGATAGGAATTGAGAAAAGTTGCACTTATTTTCGTACCTATTGTAATATAAATGACGCATAAATCAAATACCTCGGAAGAAACGAAACCCACGAACCTGACACATGTGAAAAAAAAAATACCTAATAATGAAATTACGAATCAGTGTTGTGATTTCAAAGCGAGGCATTGCTGGAATACTGATCAATTTATGAATCTATATCATAAATCATACCGGAATAGATATCAAAATCCCTTGTATTACGTTACATAATCACACAACTAAATGTTATTGAACGACAGATGTCTCTCACTCTAACTTATGAAAGTTAGACTTTAGACTATTGCCATATTAGATTACTCCACCTCCAGTTTTTTCTACATTCATGTTTATTCAACGAAAGCGACCGTCTAATTTAGCTGCCAACGTTTTGCGTCCGCGGTGTCAATATTTTATCACACAATCTTAGCCCTTTCCTTCTTTCGTTTACAGCAAAACTATAATAATAGAACTGTAACAAGGAATTGAATAATTTAATTCGTTTCTGAATTTTTTCGGTTCTTTACGGTATATGTAACTGGGAACACATTTGTACGCCTGTACTGGCAAAACATAGTAGGAAACAATTTTGACTTCACCATCTGATATTATGTACCTATGTTTTTACAAATAAATTGATTTGATTTGATTTGGTACCATAGTAAGAAATTTAACAATTTATAATGCCATATGAGTCAATCAAAAATTGTTGATCCCTTAGTCCTGTGGCAACTTCGGAATAAACACTTTTCTATTTACCTAAATACTATATTTACTATATTGGTAATTTGTATTAATACTAATTCTTGTAAATCAACTAATGATTCTTATATTTTTCTCCCTTTGTCAGAATAGTCAAGATCAAAACACAAATGTTTTATAATGTGGTAATAGTCACTATTTGTGTCATTTTAATCAACACACAAACAAAGAATAATGCAAATGTAATATAAACATATAAAAAAATATATTCAAGCGAAGCGAAGTCAGTTCCTATTTAGTCCGTTAAATAAACCCACAGCCGAGTTTAACTATCTCATAGTGGTACACAAATGATACAAAACCAACATCCCTAAAATTTTTAAAATCTTTTCAAAGCGACCTGAGGAGTTCTAAATCGTAGAAGTATGATTAATTAGAACAGTATGAGGGATTCAGCGTGAGAAAATTATGACAGAATATTTCTGTAACCCATAATACAGGAAAAATAGGAAACACTCTATGGTTGTTATAGCCTAACCGTATCGTATCGTCAGCTATGTCGTCTATCGTAACTTATTTGCAGCACTAAGTGCAATCCTGGAAACGTATTCAAATGATCATGTGCATAAAATTCTGTAAGAATTCAATCTGATAAGTAAACATGTTATAACTAGGTACTAGTGGCAAGTGCTGTCAAGACAATAATACCGCTCGTATTATTCCCAATTATGTTTTTATAAATACTATCGCTGTTAGAACTAGTACACATGTGTAATATATATGCCAAAGGAACGAAATTAACCGGCTCAGCTCAATAGATCAACGGGCCCAAACGACAGTCTTTGGCAGGGCGCGGCACATCTAAATAATTTATTTCGCCTCAACAAGATGCACTTTACCTTTTTGAAACTTGTCGCTACAATAAAACGTGAGTTCGACTAAAAATAATACTGTAAAGTCAGTTAAATATTTTTTATTCAATATGGTTAAATTTTAATCTTTGTTATCGATATAATAATTAATAGAACGTTAAAAAATTACACCGACATGTGGCACCTAAGCATTTTAATTAATAAAAGCTTAAAAACAAGAAGTAATACTTTATTGTTGCGACGGCGTAATATTTGTTAACCTAAGTAGATATTACATTTTCATAACATTTATAAGTATATATATCATGAGTTTAAACAAGATTAATATATAGGACGATTAAATTTATCTAATGTCAGGGATTACGAAGGTCGTAGAGAGACAGATCATTTTGTCACGTAATCGGATTACAAGCGAAGTCGGAACAGCGAAACTACGTTCATGTGGGGTTCAAGAATCTTCAATGGAAAGACTTATCTCGATTTTCACAGTGTTAATATTTACAGTTATTACTGGGGCCAAAGTTATAAACTGTCAGTGGCTTAATATTTCAATTCTTTGAATTAGATCAAGATCCTACTTTACAACTGTGAAAAGAAAAAAACATATACCTAGGTGTCGAAGATCTTTCATAGAGTTATTTAATCTTGAGAATACAGCTTACTTTTCATAGACAACTTTAAAAACAACTATACATGGAAGTCACAGACATATTCCTAGTAGGTACTTTAAAAAAAATCTAGGAATTTTCAATTGAAAAATCGACGCGAAATATCTGAGACAGCGACAATGATTATTAAATGAAAACCTACAATGACACGTGACATACATACAAGTGGTGCGTGCAGTTGCCGCGCTTGTCGGCTGCAAGGGAACCCATTCACAAACGAACTGTCGAATTCGTTACCAAAAGTTCGTTCACCTGAAACAACCATAAATAATAAAACCACTGTGCATAGAAAACTTGCGTATCAATTTTTGGTACGATATGAAAGCAGTAAACGGATGTGTATATTTCAAGCGGCAACTGCATCTGATATTTATAACCATTTTATTTTAACTAATATAACGTTTCACACCGGAAATTAAAGTTATTGAATAAAAATAAAACCAGAATAATTTACTGAAGTCTTTACAAACTTTACTCAGTTCTTCAACTTCTATTAATTTTGTTTTGTTATACAATGTTGTTGTGGAATCCGAAAATATTTTACTATAATATAAATGTAATAATTGAAATATTACATACAAAACTATCTGTTAGTTTTGGAAGTGATACATCCCAAATTACTCGTAATCAATTCTATTAAATATTTCAAACACTATTATAAACAATAAAACTTTCGGGTAACCTCATAGAACAAATTGTTTCTGTTATGTTCATTTCAGCGTTTGCAAGGGTGAATGAGCCTTGCGAGTGGATTCGATAAGTCGTTTGTGAATACGAGGGCTGGTCGGCGAGTGGCTGCGCGTAGCATTTTGTTACACATAATCGGATTAGGGGCGAGTGTCGTCTGCCGGCGTATGCGCCTTGTACGATGTCCGCATATAAATGCACCCCAACCCGGCTTTTCTACACGCCTTTTACTGATTCCGCAAATAACCACTTGAGACCTTTTATAATTGCTTTGCAAAACTCCACGTTTGATTCAAAAACGTCACACGTTTTGCGTTATCGTACAATAATTCCGAATAAAGGAATGTTTAATCTGTACTCACTCAAATATAGACGTTACGACACATATAAAGAAAAAGGTACGAGGCGGAGGGCCTAAACTCGGAGACTTCCATTACACGGATCAGTTGGCTTGCGCTCAGGTTCACTGGTTAAAACCCTTCCTGGATCTTCTACGATTACACCGATGGCTTCCTTCAAATTTGACAATTTTTTGCATGAGCAAAATTCGGTAGCACGTAATAACGCGAGTGTTAGGAGAGTTTAAAGTGTGATAGAATAATAAAAAGACATAAAAATGTGCAAAATGGAATCTAAAGTTACTTAACTACTGACAAAATTAAAGTAAACTAATCGTGCTCTTATAATAATCATGCATAGCGTGAGATCGACCGTTTAGGCACTACATCTAGGAAGCTATGCACTTGGTCAGAAGCGGCTAGTCTACGGCGAAGGTTGCGTCCGGTGGTTCCCGGGAAAGATTTATTTATGCGTGATGTTCCGCATGGTTTGTTCGTGTCAAAAAGCTGTGTTAACAGGTCACGAGCGGTACAATCTACAAAATATTTCTCTCCGGAATCACGTCGGGCAGACTGTGTAAAAATGGAGTGCCTCACTTACCAAACTTCGGAAGATGGCAACTAAGGTGCTCCACCACAATTACCGCTTGCGTAACCCTGGGAAAAATATTTTCTCCGTGAATCTAACGTGTAAGTAATTCTTATTACAGTGATTGTTCTTATAATATTATACAGGGCATTTATCTCATAACTCTGTGAAACTGTGTACGTGTCTCCTTACATACAACATGCTTTACGTCGCTAATATTTAGTGAAGACGGGGTTGTTCTGAATTGAGGGGTTTACTATATAAGTGGTTTGTTACGATTTAGTGTCTGTATACTCCAAAGGAAAACTGTACTCGTCTACGTAATGTAAAATGTAAAAATTTTAAATAAAAACTAAGAACCGCTAGTCGGTACTTAAATCAAAATAAAATCTAATATACTATTACACAATATACTTATATCTATGTATACACATGGTTCTAACACACAATTGTAGCAATTGATAACTAATTAATATTCATCACTGTACAGCATACCTACTTGATGTAATTGAATTGAGACAGTGGAAAAGTGGAGATAAATAGGGAGTACTTAACTACGAAATAGAAAATAGAAGTGTTATAATATTAACCAGTATTACCACCGAGAGAAACTATTAAGGAGTATCGTATCACCTGTAAAAAATTGATTATATTAATACAAATAATTATTAACTTTGAAAAGTGTTCTTATTCTTCCAAAGAAAAAAAACATGAATCCGATTACATCTCTATATATGTACATATTTTATATATAGTATAACAAAGAACATAAATTATTATAGCAATAATAATATCATCATTACGAAAGGATTGTCAAGATAACGGCGAATATTACGCATATATGTAAT
The DNA here is from genome assembly GCA_018248895.1 of Carystus phorcus. Taxonomy (NCBI): domain Eukaryota; kingdom Metazoa; phylum Arthropoda; class Insecta; order Lepidoptera; family Hesperiidae; genus Carystus; species Carystus phorcus. Next base: position 14,285 of record DWJN01002849.1, read on the forward strand.
TATTTTTCATATTAAATGTCAGATTAATATTTTGTATATTTGTTATTGTCCTATAATGCAAATTTGCATATTCGATATCTTTCTAGAATGTACGTACTGTATATATTCTACAAGTGTGCCTGTCGATTCTAGATAATTATATTTGTTTTAGTATAGAACCATCGCTATGAGAATATATAAATATTTTATTACATAAAATAAAATTTATTTTAGAATTTTAATATTCTTTTAATGATAACATAAAGTATTTCAA
>DWJN01002850.1:0-14537 GCA_018248895.1 Carystus phorcus
GGAGGCGGGGGAGGCGGGGGGCGCGGCGGAGGGGGAGCGCAACGGCTCCGACCGCCGGCGCAGCGACGCGCGCCGCATCCGCTTCGAGTGCGATAGTGACGAGGACGCGCCCCCCAGCACTCGGCTGCTCTAGACGAGCCCTCGCGCCGCCCACACCACCTCCTCGAACCCGTCTCTTGAAAATGCTGAGGAAACCAATGAACCAATACAAATATCAAGGGTCCCCGTCGATGATCCGCTACAGAGGTTTCCTCTCAATTTTCTGTTGCGAATGCTATTATGGTCGTGCTACCTAACGGTTGTAACTACGACGCTGATACCATGAATTACACCAAAGATAACATTTAATTAATGTAAGAAAGGTTCCTGTTTTCGTGCTGCACTCTATGCAGAAGCTGAACCAGGGTAGGCTGATCTACTCGCAATATAGGCTAAGCTTGCCTGCAAATCGAATTTACATACAACTATTGGGTACTTATAGATACAATTTCTTTAAGTAACAGAAAAAGTATGGCTCCTTAGAATCAATATTCAAAATATAACTTATTCTGTATAGCGAAGACCCAGAACATCTCTTTACGGAGAAGTCCAAATTCTTTCTGCAGTGACCATTCATGTTTACGACAGAAGACGCATCGTACGAAGGAGGCTGTAGGAGAACCAAACATCCATCTTCGCAAAAAAGTAATGCACAGTAAAGGTGGAATAATTCAAGGCCTATTTTATCGAGACAATGGTTCGAGAGAAACATTACGTGTTTACGTCAGCGTTATCTATGTCGGGGAAACGTTTCACTGCGACAGACGGATAACGTTAACGATTGTCTTAAGGTTCTCGTCCCTTGGCAGCGCCACGCGGAAGGTAGTCTTTGTTAATATTTTATTACGAGGATCTACCACGCATGTTTACCCGCCTATGTACCAACTATATATCGGTTATGTACCGGCTATGTTCCGGCTATGTACCGGCTATGCCTATATAAATCCTGTTCCATGTCGCTTGACAACCGACTCGTTCTTCATTTTCGGAACGTAAACGACGTACGTGTAACGTGTGTACTTAATGATTACATAGAAATAATTATCTGGATGTGTAATCGTGAAAAAAACAAATTCGACTATGGGAAAATGGACTGTCCCTAGCAAACTTTTTCAATGGTGATAAACTATGGCATTAATAAGTGTATCATAAAATGTAGTGAGTTGTGTGAAAATAAAGCTGCCAGAGTGTCGAAGCGCTGGCTGGATATTCGTTACGTAATGTATTTTATCGCTTAAACTCGTAAATGTCTATTTGGTCCTAAGATACGTGCTCCGAAACAAGGTTATTCTTTATTGTATGGCGCAACACTCGCACTTGTATGTCGCTTGTTTCATTCGTCAACAGGCGAATTTAATACAATATGAATCTTTATATATAAAAATGAATGTTTGTCTGTATGTCCTTTATGGACTCTGAAATGGTAGGAGATGGAGCACTGATGTCTTTAGCAACTTTGTTCAGAATTCTCTGACGAGGGTATCGGTGTTAAAATTATATCGATCGGACACATTGTTGATGAGTCACAGTCGAAAATGTTGATTTTTTGCTGACTTTTCTTTATGTTTTTTTCATATGCGTAGCAACGCAATAAAAACAGGCGCCTGCCGTTTAGGCTTACTGCCAGTCGCCGCGCGCTAAATGAGGATTGACATGAGGCCGCCAATATAACGTTTTATCATACTATAAATGGTATTAAAGTAGATCACGTAATGTTATATGACAACTAATGGATGGCGTACCTAAATTACGTTTATGATATTATTGTGTCCTCTATATATGAGCAATACCTAGCACAAGTCCTAGTTCATGCAAGCTACAGTGACACGACGATATGTCACACAGTGACGTACGCGATTTAAAAAAAACATCGCTTAATCATACGTACGACATTTTGCGTTGTAAATCAACGCGCGTGGTGTCACCATTGTTGTGCCACTGATACATCTATGGAATACATATGAAAAGACAATAAATGCATAATAAAAGCTTCCTCAAAAGTATAAAATATTAAATAACTACGGTCATGAAACACACTGTTCGCTCTTGTTTAGATTCTTAAAGTGTTTCAGTATAATTTAGCTCTCCTCTTAAATTACTCATTTTAATTCAACTGTGGTTTCTGTTTATTATTATCTAAATTGCGAGATCCGCGCCCTCCGTGTGGAAGATATAACGTTGCTTGTTCATATTATAAGTGAAGGCCTTTGAAACCCCGGCTCGTTTTGTTAATTAAATTAACTTAAACGCCAAAATATTTACGAAACAGTATCAACGAAACATATTTCTATCTGAATACACACACCTCGTTTCGTCGCTACATAGTATATGTATGTATATTTTTGAAAGTTAATTAATCGGTTATATTCTATTCGTATGTAAACTATGTATTATTATGTTACAACTCTGACATGTATATAATTGTAAATAATTTTGTAAGTTGCAAATATAAAAATGTTACTCAAATGATTTTTATTTATATTTCCCCCCGTCCCGTGGAGGTACCGTGAAGCAACTGAATGCATGAGTTCGCTGCCTCCACACACCTCCTTTGTTATACAAACTGAAATTCAAATCATATAAGTGCTTATGAATACACTTATGAAAGTCAAAAAGTCTTACCATCAGGCAGGATAGTAGTCAAGCATTAATTTATTTTTCATAAAAAAAAATAGCTGCATCTACCACATTTTTATCTGTAAGTCGTATTTTGGAATATTTTTTTAATATTTCTAAGGGTAGATCAAACATTAACTTTGGCATTTTAATATAAAAGCGTGTACCGAGCTCCGAAAAAAGATCGCTGAACCTTACGAATTCAGTATCACACAATAACAAAATGTTGCAAGTTTCTTATTTGCCGATTGTTTAAATCGCTTTTTTCTTTATATAAACTTATATTATATTATATTTTTTCCAATATCAATCATTATACATTATATTAACTATGATCACTGTTGTACCGGAAAATTTAAAGCGCACCTGATTCAGTTTTAATCATTAATTAATCCTTAATTGTATGCATATTGTGTGTAATATTATATTTAAGAATTTTGCTAGGTGTAAACATCTAACTGTATTAGATTGCAGTATATATAACACGTTTTCTAACCGATATTCCAATTCGTATCACCAATAAAGTGTATCTTGTAGAATGTCAATGGAAGCGCGCGACAGCCGGCCCGTGGTGTAGCTGCGTGCTCATGCGCTTGTACTTGTCAATATTGAGTGATCGTCCGTGTGCACACGGTGCCGATGCGCCTGTCAATTACACCTTACTAATCCTGTCTAGTTCAAATTGTTATTTATAAGATTTTATCTGATCTACGAATCACAAATCATAACTTCATTCCATGCGGTCCCAATTAATTAATTAATTAATTCAGTGCCACATTCAGTCTTTGCTTCACTGTTTATAGTAAACATTGCGAGTAGTTTACCGCAATGATTATACTATTTATTATATAAACAATATTTATTTGACAATAATTGTATTATAATCCCGTTCGATTTAACGGAGAATGAAATAAGTAAAAGAAATGTATGGGATGAAATCATTTACTACATAAACTTATTTAGAATAATGATATTGCACGTACTTTGTTCGGAATATTATTATATACATAACATATTCGAAGTTTGATTTAATAATACAATCATAAAAATTATTCAGACTGAAGACACGTTATAATTGTCCTGTATATAATAATATACGAGTATTTTTGTGACCTGGAAACAGATAAAGTATTCAACCTCGAATCCGGGTTTGCTGTCACCTATTCGGCACACCATCCCACAACGAGAAACATGTGCTCGTTACGCATAACATAATGATTTATTATTCTGTTACTCGTTTGAATTGAGTTGAATACATTCAGCAATACTCGCTAAGGTTTGCACGACCTACATGTGATGAATTAACATTTTATATGACATATGAAGCGAAATAAAAAATATGGTATATAATAAAAACAATGGTATAGTCGTAGCAATACAACAACGTATAGAAATGGATGAAATGAAGGCTTAGAAACATTTGCGGTGTACGATGGCGGGGCCGGACTCGTCGTACTCCTGCTTGGATATCCACATCTGCTGGAACGTAGACAACGACGCTAGGATGGACCCACCTATCCACACCGAATACTTTCGCTCGGGCGGAGCGATGATTTTGATCTTAATAGTGGAAGGAGCGAGGGCCGTGATCTCCTTCTGCATCCGATCGGCGATACCCGGATACATGGTGGTGCCACCCGAGAGGACGGAATTCGCGTACAAGTCCTTTCGGATGTCCACATCGCACTTCATTATGGAATTGTACACCGTCTCGTGAATGCCGCATGACTCCATACCGAGGAACGACGGCTGAAAGAGTGCTTCGGGGCACCTAAATCTCTCGTTGCCTATGGTGATGACTTGCCCGTCGGGAAGTTCATACGACTTTTCCAATGACGTGGACGACGCTGCGGTTTGCATTTCTTGCTCAAAATCGAGTGCGACATAGCAAAGCTTCTCCTTTATGTCGCGAACGATTTCCCTTTCCGCTGTTGTTGTGAACGAATATCCTCTCTCAGTCAGGATTTTCATGAGATAGTCTGTTAAATCACGGCCGGCCAGATCTAGGCGAAGAATTGCATGCGGGAGAGCGTAGCCTTCATATATAGGTACGGTATGTGACACGCCGTCTCCTGAATCCAACACTATACCCGTCGTCCGGCCCGAAGCATATAAAGATAGCACTGCTTGTATAGCCACGTACATCGCTGGACAGTTGAAGGTCTCGAACATTATTTGAGTCATCTTCTCCCTGTTCGCTTTCGGATTTAAAGGAGCTTCGGTCAGCAAAATCGGATGTTCCTCGGGTGCAACGCGCAGCTCATTGTAGAAAGTATGGTGCCAGATTTTCTCCATGTCATCCCAGTTGGTAATGATTCCGTGCTCGATAGGATATTTCAGGGTGAGGATTCCACGCTTACTTTGTGCTTCGTCACCCACATAGGAATCTTTTTGACCCATGCCGACCATAACGCCCTGGTGCCGCGGCCTACCCACGATGGAGGGGAAGACCGCTCGAGGAGCATCGTCGCCGGCGAAGCCAGCCTTGCACATGCCGGAACCATTGTCTACCACCAGCGCGCCTGCGTCGTCGTCGCACATATTGACTTTATGTAATTTTCTTTAATTTCAAATCTGATAGGACCTTACGGTGTGATGTTACATAAATTGATACCGAACCTCATTAAACTTTGAAATAAGTTTGTAAGCTTAAGAAATTTCCACAGCACAGTAAACAGATAACCAGAAAGTTACTTTGTTGGCAAATTGAAAGAAACAAAAAGAACAAGAACGACAAATTCCAAATGTAGCGCGGACGCAGCTTCACGACTAACAGTCGGGAAGTGGGCAGCCCCGTTATATACAGTAGCAGGGCGAGCGGCGCCTGCCATTTAAGCCCATGTACCGGGCGCCGGCACAACGCCGTTCGGAAAATAGATTAGCATTATTGTCCGAGTGCAATATATTAGCTCCGTGCCGATTATTGTCTTAAAATATGTCCCCAGATGACTCGGATAAATTAGGACGCGTGATCGATAAATATAGGCAGAAGCTAAATTATTGCCTGGATGTGTTCAGCTGTAATAGAATGTTGTCATCCGCTCTCTTACACATAATGCGCTATTTATAACGAAACGCTAGTTATAAGTAAAATATAATTATATTATCAGTTATTGAACATAAAAAACACGTATGTATGTATATACTTTTATAATATCACTCTCCACACAAAGTTGTTAGTTAATGTATCAAAGTTAAATTTATATTTGAAATCTGAGTATCCTTTCAGTTTTGGCCAAAAACTCCAGTGATCTCAGCAAAAACATTCATTACCTACAAATACATCACTTAAGCTGACCCACGTCGTCCCCGGGCCGCCCGGCCGGGTTGACCCTTCTCTCCTGAATCTTCTCTCTTCCGAGATCGTAATTTCAAACTTTTTGTTCCGTTTAGCCCAATCCCGTGTATATCCACTATTTATGCAACACACTCCAATCAGGTTGAAACAAATAAAACATTAAAAGGTAAAGTTAGGGAAATTCGTGTAATCTGCAAAATAATGAATCTAAAGCCGGACTCGGTTCACTGTAATCGGCTTAATGTTTAGCTTCCTGCTTCAAACAATATTCATATGAAAAAGCATGCATTTTTAAAATTCTATATATTTTTTTTTAAACCTCCAAATAATTTAACGTTGTACATATAATATTTTATGGTTACAGCTATATAGTTTGGCTTTATCTCGTAGTTATATGTACATATGTCTTGATAAAGAATTTAACTGATCGAAATGACAATGATGACCTATATGTCACATCATGACTTTTGTTTAACTTGATAACTCAAAATGTGATTGAGCTAATAGTCTACTGACTGCTTAGAGGGACAGGTCAATAATTATCATGTTTATTTATTTATTTATTTTACAAGGGCCCTGTAGGGCATAGCAAAAAGTAGGAGAGAGGACGTTATATGTACAGTATCAATAATTTTTTTTAGTTAAGTGTAATTAAATACATAAAATTTGTTAATTTATTAAGTAAATGAATAATATATTTTTTCAAGTCCGTATCAATAGAATTTTAGTTAATGTTGTTAATTATTGTCCTGTCCCTCCATGTCGTGGTAATAGACTGATGTTGATAACGTGCAGGAGAGGTGCGCAAGCAATATAGTTAGCACTTAAAAGATTAAAACCGTTTTACTCGGCAACACGAAGAGAAAAGTCTAATACAAAACCAAAGGGAAAGAGGAATAGAAATGAAAGGAAAGCTAAATTCTTGATCGTAGCGTCGTATCGATCAATCGACCCGGAGTTGGCGATGGACGAAGGAAAACCAGCTCATCCATATGTGATCATCTATCACGTGGCCACGTTTCACCCACATAACAATACTGTGAACATCATATTCCATTTCTATTGCAGACAGAGTAATCGTTATGAGATCATAACCATTACTTAATGTTCCATGCGGGCGACGATCGCTGTTAGAACCGATGTAGTATGTTATTCATGACACGTTGCGCAAAGCCAGGGCTTCCCGGCTGATAGCCTGGAGAGCCGAGCAGATAGCGGCATCGATCAGTGCAGAGCCGTCACGCGTAGCGGATCATGTGACCGGCGTGCTACGAGCGTGCTACGGCCGCGCTACGACTGCTACGGCACCTAAGTTAGAGCAAGTAATTACGACATGTATCGATGTTACCTACGAGCACTTACAACTTACATCGACTGCTGCGATCATAACAAATTGTTTTATTCCTACAACGTTCTTTACATTTCAAATGTTAAAGTTTCGGTACATACAACACACTTCAAATTCTTTAAGAAAATTCTTAATTTCAATATTCATCTTATTGAAAGTTTTGTTCCTCAGAACTGTCACAACTTTTACAAAGTAGTCGCCTAGATTTGACCTTATTGGCTTCATTAATGAGTTTGGAGCAACTTACATCTAAGCATGCACAAGTTACCAAAGTTGAGAGATGGTCAATTTGCTTAGATTCAATGAATATAGTGTAGTATTTATTAGTTAAAATTTAAAAGAATTCAAATAACTACTTTCACACATCTAAAAGAAAATAGAACACTCTGATGCTCAATAGATAAACATTGATAACCATAGGTTTTCCGCGGCCAACTTCGCCGGCGTGATAAATTACTAACTTGTACATTATAAAATTTAAACTGGAATTGCAAGTCTCGTACATTACATTATGCAGGTCGCAAAATTTGCTCTGCTGCAGTTTCGTCCTATATCACAACAGGAACCAAAACAAAGGAAATCGTTCATAGTTGACCGTACAAAAACATGGCAACCAATTACTGACAATGAACATCATACTTTACAGCATTGCGCGTTATTCGGCCACGCGGTCTTCATTTATTTACAGCTTTCCTTTATCCTTGCTTTATTACATTATGTTTCTAAGTTAGTTCAATCTTAAGGTCAGGAATCCATGTTGTTGAAAATTGCTCAAGCTGTATTTTTTAATTTTATAGGTGCTTTTAATTTGCAACTAGCGTTAATTAAATAGATTTATTCAGTTCAAGCGTTCCGTTGCTCGATTCCCTTCAGTCGATTCCAAAAGACAATGCTGTTAAGTTTGGGGTTGCTGACGTTATATTGTACAAAGTCTGTATTTTTTTTTATCTTTATACCAAAACCATTTTATGAAAAAATACACTCGCTGTTCGTATCAGTTACAGTATAGTATTGCATCAGTGTACGACACAGTAAGGATCAATTTATGTGTCGTTTCTCGCTATTTCTGTTGGCTACGACCAGCCGCGGACGACAGTATTAATGTAGCTTCCTAATCAAAATATTCATGTTTAATTGTATATTTATTTATTGATTATATGTGATTCTTGTGCAAAATATATTTTGAATAAGTGCTGTGAGTGTGTGAGTCGGAAAACAAGCTCCTTGGGAGTTTCTTGCCGCTTCTTCTACCAGGACCACTCATCGTAGGGCCTTGTTGAAGCGATGGCGTAGTTGACTTTCGGAAATTGTTTGTAAAAATCTAAATGATTTGATTTAAATGAGTTAAATGGACATTAAGTCCGCCCTTCGTAAAACCTTATTTTTAGGATACAATAAAGAATAAATAAATAAACTGTACAACACAATTTATATTTATTCACAACACACGTTTCATTTTGTTTAATAACTGTACAACATCCTATACACAATTTATTATGTTTGAAGGTAAAACCCCGGCTTACCTTTGCTTCAAAAAGAAGTTATCCGCGTGTAACCTTCAGATGTTCCCAATAATTATCTAAATGGAACCTCTGAGACCGGAGCGACGGCGGGACGGAGGGACTCCTCGACGTACGATACCTGAAACCTTTGATGTTATAATCATATTTGTTATTCTTCAGAACGTACTTGTAACGGCCACATAACAGATGTAAACCTCTACTTCGTGCTCCAGGGACGACGCTAACGCGAGGAGGCGTCACCTACAAAATTATTATATAAAACAAGAAATGTAGTAGACGGTCCGACGGAGCAGAGTTTAGTCCTTAACACACGATAAGAGGATAAAGAAACGCATCTTTTGTGTAACTGATATTTGTATATATTTTATATTCACATTAAAAAGAAGTTTAATAAAAGTATATTACCATAACTTCATTAGCTTTTTGTTAGTGTCATCATATGATCACACCAATTAATCAGACACACGTATCTTACATGAAATAAATTAATATTTATGTGTACCTACCTAATCTATGAGTGTAACGTGTATATTTTACTCGCTAGTTTACGCTGGACGGATTGCAGCACCAGAGTTTAACTCACGTTCGTATTCTCAATAAACTCTCTCGTTTGATACCCATATTGTAGGAAAGCATTAAAAATAACTAGTCCATCATCTTGCGTGTTCCGCCAAATTGAATTTATAGTAACGTCACTTTATTTTTCATGTTACTCTCAGCAAACCCTTTCTTATGATATCCAAATCATAGGAGTGCATTAAATATAACTGGCCCGCTAACTTTCGTGTTCTGCCATGTTGAATTTACAATGTCGTCATATAGCTTACTATGTATTGTCATTCAAGCTAAATATGTCTACAAAATTTTAGCTCAACCGGTTGAAGAAGATATTTGCTTCAAAATTGAGTTGCAAAATTCCACCCAGAGAAACATACATATTTGCATACAAACATACATTGAAAGTTAAATAAAAGCTTTAAATTCTAACTTATCCTTCAGGTAACACTAACACGTTTTGTCAGCTAGGTAACTACGATCCTTTACTGACAATACGAGTCCAATGACAGACGGCCGCATATTACGCTAGTTTGTATTTAAAACGCCACACTTGTATCTTCAAATATCCCACAATATTCTTCCAGATGTAATTAATAACTATATAAACCCGCCCGCACCACGTATTGCTGTGCGGAGCAATAAAAAGTAGCATCTACATAATATTAGGGATAAAAAAAATCTGCTTGCAATTTTCAGACACAACAAGTGGACATTTCCAGCTCCGCAACCAAATAATACAAAAGTTGACATATAAAATATTTATACGAGTAAAAATATACATGCATACATACACAGGTCACTGCTAGTGATAAACATATCTTTTAATTACATTATCTACGTAAGCGGTTACGTTTGGCCCACGCCACAAAACCAGTAGCTCGCACGGAGTGTTAATCAAGTAAATTAAGCCATTTCGCTCCACGATACCTATTTTATACTATGTTGTGAGGTTAACTAACCAAATTCCAGTCCTTTGTCCTTGATTAAACTAGGAGCTTGAGTAAAGGTGAAGTTCATCGGCACACCATTTACACCCCTGACTACTGAACATACTACATATAAACAGAAATCGAGATTCTCGTAACAACTGTTTGATTAGTGTTTGATTTTAAGGAACTTCAATAGGGACTCCGTTTCTCAGGCCGCGTCTCTAGAAGGAAATTGTTAACGCTGATAATCATTATGCGGACCGTATGACATATTTAATTAAAATAGTGTATTGTCATATGATTGGTCCTTGATAGTCAAGCGAAATTTTAAATCAATGTCACCGTTGAAACTTAGTCAAAATCGAGTTAAAAGATTCCGATCCAGTTAAAAAATACGTAGTAAAATGTACGAATTTCAACCTACGCAATACTTACTGTGAGTTTGCTTGACCATCGAACTTGTGGGATCGGATAGCTGCCGGGTATAATCAACGGGACTTTGCCGCGAAAGGGAAAATTATGATTTTGAGTGTGAAATTTTCATACCCCTTGAGAGCCTGAGCCATTTTTTATGTTATGATATATCTTCGTCATTAATATTACATATAAGAAATTAAAAATATTCCTCGATTTAACAACATAAATATTTCACTGAAACGTAATTCAAACGTGAGCGATTTTTATTTGTACTCGTATTACCTCGAGCGCCACACGCGGTGTGTTCAAGTGGCCGCGGCCCGCGGCGCTGCCTTCAACCTCCACCTTCGACAAAGTCCGGACACACATTGACTCCACTGGGAATGCAACAGGCTAATAACATTTTTGTTTCATCGACAGTTAACAATTTCTTCATTGTTTACGAAACAAACAGAATGTTTTTCTCATTCTAGTTAATGAAATGAAACCATAATTTGACAGCTGAGAGTTCTGACAGTTATAAAGTTAGTTTTATCTTTACAACCAAATGTAATTATGTATCGAATAGATGAGATTGACTGTCAAACAACATTGATATAGAAATTGTTGCCGAAACAGGACGACAATTAGGTCGTCCGTTGGTTTTATTAACAGACTTAAAAAAAATAGTTAGTGCTCAATTCGTCTTTATTTCTTTATATACCTATGTTTTACTTAATATCTTTTTACTGAATATATCGGTTTCGATGAGGCTTTTTTATCCGATAGCGGGTGCTTGTCATTTATTATGGTCCCATATTAATTTAAGCGACATCTGACAACTAGTTTTTGACCTATCCTTTATAATGCGCATGTACGTACTGGATTATTACGAATATTTCATCCATTACTCGCTTAATCGTGTAACAGCGTTTCTTGATTGATCGAAGTTATTTATAATCGAAGGGTTCGGGAATACTGTTATGGTAAAATAAATAATTGAAAACTCGTCGGTGTAATGTAAATAACCAACGAATTACTTTAAAGAAATAAATTGGTTTAACTTAAATATTTACGATACGACTTTCCATCGACGAGCCTCAGGACGATCAGACCGATTTACAGAATTGTTGTTACCAAGTGATTATTTTTAAAAGCCGTTTGTTAAACAGTTCCAACCCTTTACCGACTTGGAGCTTAGTAGATAGACCGTACTCGTTCAGAGAATTAAAAGGTTACCGGCGAACTGAGGAGTAAACACTTTATTATGATTGCATGACTACATCTTTATAATTACTACAACTGTCCCCTAGAAGTCCCTAGAAGTCCCCTAGAACTTGTGACGCTAGCATTCTTCCTAATTATACATGTATTTATAGTACATACATTTTAATTTTAATGTGTAATTTTCAATACATATTACATTTATCGTGGATCACATTTTTCCCCAAGTGTAAATACCTACATACATCATTTTAATGTTTTGTTATCTGGCAGGCTACTTTAAATTCAGTAAATTTACAACACATACCACGAGCTAATAATATAAAAAGCTTATTCTGTAGAAACCTGAATATATATAATATTATTTATTGCCATTAAGACTTTCTTATTTTTTATATTATACATAGTTACAATTCATTATAAGTATAGTGCAACAAGAATTTTAATAAACGAACCTTAATAACGTGTGAAAAGTTGCAACTGACGTTGCTTTCCCATTTGTGGCTGTGTCACCCAAAATCTACTATAAGATACTTACCTAAGAAATAACCGAATTTGAAAAGTATTTTTGTGAAAGAAAATCAAAATGACGGTCCGCTAATTCCATTTCAAAATGTTAATGAGCGAGTTGCTGACGGCACAGATAAATAATACAAAATCTTTTACTATTTACTGTCCCTCTGCTAACTCAGAATTTCCTCTGAGAGTAATAAAGATATAACCACAGGCTACTATTCGCTGGTCGAATGTGCGTTTTGATAGAAATTACATATAACAATACGACGCTACACAATACTATGATTAAGCACGTACACACGACAATATCATTTTACATCAACTAGCGACCCGTCCTCGCCTCGCCTCGGTGTATATATTACTTTGTGTGCATAAAGATGAACTAAACATTTTCATTATTATTTCAATAACTGAAGAAATATAAATATCCTAGTATATTAAATAGTAGTATAGTTAATTAATCAAGTATAAAATAATATTTCTTCAATTAACACGAGTCTCTTTACAACAATGTTTGGCTGCGTTATTTTAAAGGCAGGCACTGCCAGGAGACAGACATATCTATATAAATTATAAACGCTATAATTATCCGGAACTGTAAATATATAAGACATACAGATACAGTCGATTCCAATTTGTAGCTGGTAACAGTCTGTACTTGTTCCTGCGAAAAAAACAAAATTTCATCTTAGTTTAATTTGGGCAACATGTCCGATGGAAGGCCATTAGATTCAATTAGAGATAGTGTCGTGACACGACCCTTGTCAGCGGCGGCTCGGGAAGAATGTCGGTGCTGGAAATTAAGTATTTTACTCCTTTGATTTATTCTCTGCGATTGTTAGAGACAATAGTGTGTCAGGACTTGTGGAATTTGAACTGCCACTCATTCTGCACCTACTACCGGAGGTTACTGTACCCGCGAGGGTACACTGGGAATCCCAGAACGAAGATACCACACGGCTACTGCACAAAATGCTAATTATACAGACAAAAGATAGATAATAATCAACTGTACCCAGTATTACTTGTGTTCGAAATCGAATTCCTTATCTTTCATATCATCTATTTGTTCAAACGTTTGCGGCGAACATTATTTGCTTAAAACACTTTACACAAAAGATTTTATTGTTTTCAATTTTATCATTTCTCTGGCAGAAGTTCTCGGGAACACATGAAACCAACAAAACCCATTAAAGATTCTCGAACTTAACTCGTTAAAGTAGTCGTGGAGCCGTGGTCTCCGCGTCAAACAAGTTTTCAATAGAAAGGTATAGTTTTAGGATCATAAAATAATGTTTATCGCCGGTAACCTACATTGCTTGTAACTAAATAAAAAGGCGATTCAATTCAATTAGCCCTAAATGTTTTAGGTACTTCATTATTACTATCATAATTGTATTCATTTTATTGTAGTAATTATACTGTAGCAGCTTCCCCGAGCCAGCCTCCCCGAGTCACGGGGTCCCCGCCGATCGAGAAGGTCGCTACGAGGCGGCTATAACCCAGTCCCGGCGGTAATTATAAATGGAAGTAAGGGATTAACCTGCCACCCTCCTTCCAGAATTGACCATAATGTTTAGTGGCTCAGTTACATTATCGGAGGATATAAAATAAGTTAACACTTGACATCAACACCATTCGGTCTGTCGGCTCGTGTCACAAATGTTCACATGACTGTACAGCCATGTTGGACGTTGCGATCGATCATAAAACAATGTGTTACTAGAATTTACCTCGTGTTATGTAAGTACGCATATTGTGACACCAAATTCGCGAGAGAGCTACGGCACGGGGCGCCGCTTCTGTTCCATCAGGCGTGTGTAGCGATTAGAAAACGTCTACCGTTTGTCGCGTATAAAAAAAAAGAATAAAGAAAAAAAGAAAGAAGGAGGGAAAGTGATTTAATAATTTAGGTGTTTGATCTAGGTGTTTGAGAATTGTGATATGTTTCGAATTGAATTTAGAAACTATTAATAATGAAATATACGCGAGCAGTTATTTTAGATTATGAATAAAGCAAAAGATTGTCCATCAGCTCTCGGCAGACAAACATCGGACTATTGGTTCAAGGACCTCTTGGTATCCCTACC
>DWJN01002851.1:0-14535 GCA_018248895.1 Carystus phorcus
AGGGTGTCACAAGCAGGAGTGTGTGGCTAAGACTTAAACAGAACAAGCTCCAAAAAATATTACGTTGACTGAGATAAATGTTTTTTTTATTTATTTTCTTATGTAACATACAGAAGTATAGAAACAAAGGCGGACTTAAACGCTTAAAGCCTTTTCTGGCAGTTGACTTCGCACAAGTAAAAATTAAATGATGGCGGTTTATTTGATAAAAAAGAAGAATAAAAATAATAAAATCCATATATTCTTAATAATACCTAACAGTATATACAAAAGTATGATTATGCGATCATTTTATTGAAAAGATTAATTATTTATTTCGACGGAGACATGTGTCTTGTTTTGTGGAGGAAATGAATTTGAATGAACTAATGGAAATAAAACTCCCAATAAACAAAGTAATCACTTTTAGTTTTTAGTACATCTATGAATTATCCTTGAAAGAAAAGTATAGGCTTTTAATATGTTAGTGCGCTTACCACCCTAGACTTCATCTCCTTATCACGTTATTAAAATCGGTCCAAACGCGTAGGAATTCAGTGAGCAGAAGAATTTTATATTTTCCTACCAAATAGCATAGTAAAAACACTACACATTCCACTCCATACTAAGATTATCTATGTCGTGGGTGCCCTGGACAACACACAAAGACACACACCCAGACAAAGCACAGAATTTAACCGCACAGAATCTAAACTCACCATTAAAATTTTCGTCCCTCTGGGAATCGAACGTAGGACTCTTCAAACAGTATTCCAGCACGAAAACTATTGACCAATCAATCTGTCATAAATAACGCGATCACTATTATTATTAAAATTTATATGTATAAACAAAGATAAACTCCAGAATAAATTCCAGGATTAAATTTCGAATTCTACATACGTAAGGATGGAATGAACTTCAATCACGGATGTCCCGTCATAAATTCCGATCTACACTATCGCCAAGTCTTGCATCTCGATTCCCATTCGCAGAAGCTCAGACCATTTCTCAGCAGATACTATTCTATGGCGGATATTACAGCATCCCTCAACGCCGGCGTTTTACACCGTGATATACGACTGCAGCAAACGTTCGAATGCCATCGATTACGTAGTACCGTTTCAATTCTGGCGAATTGTGGTGTGGAGGTTTCGACGTCAGTCTGCAACTAGTCGGGTTTGAATGTTACAAACATTATATCATTTATTAGAGAGTTAATTCAATGTAGGAACTCCGACAAAAATACAAGGACATAGAAAGCATCACAAGGAAAACGCTGTCACAAAATCCGACCAGGAATGACCACGACCACTCTTGTTAGGAGTGCACGACTAAGAAGAATCCATGTAGGAATATATCTAATTATAAGTATGCCTTTAGCCCGTTAATGGCAGGGCAGAGGCATTCCTCATCATTGAGAAAGCCTAGAGTAGGTATACTCAACCGCGCTACTCCAGTTCGGATTGGTGGAGGGATTAATAGCCCATAGTGTCGGAAGTTTCTATACCCGAAGGCCGAAGAATTATACACACATAATATGTACAAGGTAACATTTTACTCTTACTTATTACTAGATAATTTTTGGACGGAGGACAACAGTAAAGAGTAGAAAAAAGGAAGAGACTCATTCATTCAACATGATTTTGCCGTCGTCGAGAATTCATTCGGGACTCTTTGTTAGGCAGACAAAATTATTAAAATAGTCGTCAAATATAAAAGGCTTTTCAACCACTAACCTTTTTTGCCACTACCAATTTTGTGTCAGGTTATTGCGTAGCGCGACCGGATTTGAATATGATATTTACAACTATTCACATTGCTTCGCGCAACGCAAATAAAATAAAAATTGATATTCATCCATGATCGTTATTTCAGTTTTACATATAGCAAAAACAATTCTTGACAATTCCTCTGTGTAACATACGCCGTATAACAAATAAATTGCACGCGCCCTGTATGTCTTAGGCTGTGAACACAAGAAATTATTTATTTGTACCCTTTATTTATTTTTACCATATAATGAGTTAATATTAAAAGCATCTGCCACTTTACCTTCGGTAAGTAGAAGAGGCGTTGAAAACGGTATTAAAAATGATATTAAATCATTTCTATTTAATATCGTCCTCTATGAAACACATAATAATTAAGCGGCTAATTTCCAATTCAACCACATAGGTCATAATCGAGGAGACCTATGACAACAGGGGAAATTTTACACCGCTCCAAGGCTTCCAAAACGACTAAACGGCTCGTTTCTTTCGATAACTACATGACATATGCATGAAATCGCTCAAGATTTTTTTTTACCGAAAATGAGTTAATGCTTGACATTAATCCCACTTGATGTACTCAACGGTCCACACTTACTCACAAACGTACTCAACGGTTAGTTCAATGTCTATCCGTCCCTAGTTATCTATAAACAACACACCCAACCCTACACTAGTATTCAATTTATCGCAGGAGTCATGGATAATTGCTTTGCCAAAGTCAAGGTAAAAGCGCATTTATTGTGGACAGTAAGGTACAGGCGTTATAATATAAAAAAGAAATTACTCTTATGACCTTGCCTATAGCAACGTATGATATAGTCTTATAAAGTAATAAATAAATAAATAAAAAGCCAATGAACGAAAAAACCGACTTAATTAAAATCCAAAGTCATGCGCATGAAGTAAATAAGCATGTATCAGTTAACTTAGAGATGTCGCTCAAATTTAAATAGAACTAAATAACAAGCGCCAGCTTTCAAATGAATCATCAAAATACACTCAGTAAAGTTATTCGTAACACCCATAATACTAAAATACAGTTGAAAACCTCCTCCTTTCCCGTGTGACTATTGTTTATTTAATGTGACTATTCCCGTGTCCGGAAGTACATTTTCATCGCAATAAATCGTTCTAGTGTGCTCAAACCACAACACTACAATATATTCGAAGGGCGTAATAAATTTGAGCACTATATCCGAATTCAATATGCAAATAGCCATACGGCACCGCGGGGGAACAATGAAGAGAGAAAAAAGAACAAAATATGATAATCAAATGTATCGAGAGAGATACTACGGAACGCTCCGAAATCTTCGCTCTGACCCAGATTAAAAGGATATTTCAGAACTCCGTATTTTTACTTTTGCCAAAATAGAATTATTAGTCCGAAGATATTCCATAAATATAATTACGTTTATACTATTACGATATTGTTGGGTTTACGTAACTCATAATGTATCCAATGATTTACTTTTGCTTGTTTCTTTTTTAACTTACTTTATTAATCCAATAGATTTTAATGAGATTTACGATTCTTTGTGGTATAAGGGGTTATAAATGTTCTACATATTAACTGAATACTTAAAGTTGCTGACGTTTTATACGTACATACGAAGCGCTTATATCCCGGCGGTTTGCGTCGATCCCATGCGATGGACAGAGTTAAGCAACTGAGGGCGCGGTTGGTAGCTGGATGGGTGATCGCTAGTGGCAAACATTTCTTAAGTTTACGTGCTTGTTTAGCCATCGGTCTCGGTTGTTATCGCAATTAACAGTCCTCAAGCCATGTCAGAGGGCTGAGGTCGGCTTAAAAACTTCCGACACTTGGGTTAGCCACTAGCCCCTTCACCAGTTGAGACAATTACTTGAACATATCAATTGCAAGGCGCACATTTAGTCCTAAAAAGACACTGCAGCAGACTTCTCCACTGTTGTACAAATTGATGTAGAAACTAGTGCTCGATTTGTGTATCGGAAATTTTCATAGCCAAAGGCTTAACAATTGCTAGCTTAACAATTGCTTATTAATTGAGTATTAAAGAACTAGCTTCAATCTTCTTTACTCCCCATTACTCACTTTTAAACTTCATTTTCATTGCACTATTTTATGAATACGCACTTGCATGCAGCTAATTGGCAATTTTTGTATTCGTTTCATAACACGGAAAGAAAATATAACTTATTCTTAATATCTTCTTTTGGTTTCTTTAAAAAATATGCTTCCCTGGTGTTAAAAGTTATTACAAATGGCACAGAAATATTTCGGTAAGGAAACAATTTCCTGCTCTGGCTTTTGTGGGAATGCTTCCGTTTCTTTGAGGGCAGGTGAGCCCTTAAGTGGATATTGGGTTCAAAGGGCTCTGAACATTGATTGATGACAGCGGTCACATGCAAGAGGCGTTTGACTGTGATTAAACTTTTGATTAAATCGTTTGAAGTTAGGCTGAGTCCTTTATACAACTTATCTGAAAAGCTAACCCCATATTACCCATACTGCAGTTATAGAATTAGACGCAATAAATAACTTATTGAAGGAATATTTAACGTAAAGTAAAGTTGCGGCTATAGAGCCCAGTCATATTATTATTGGTAATAATAATGCCGCATCCAACTTCGCAAAGGCTTGGAATTGTATATGTGTATTAGTTTATTTATTGGTTTAAAAGATGTGCTGAAATTTTCTCTAGTCCTTTCTTCTGTTCGATGTAAAAGCACAGAATTATTGAATTAAATACAATATATATTTTATCTTGTGATTAAAGTACCTGTCAATTCTGTAAATAAATGTCGAATATAAATTTAAAAAACGACGAACTATAGGTATAATATTTCATTTAATAACTTGACTTCAAAACTCTTAAGCAATTGATGTAATACCGATCCTGTTTCTTTGTAACCAAGTCAGTCAATACCCGACAAATAACCAAAATACAATGATGATAAAATGTTTATTTTTGTTTTCCTTACCGGGCTTTTAGCTAATAAGACTCGTTGTTTGTTTCGAGGATATAAATCGCTCTGCCAATTTGCTTGCTCTGTCATTGAAATTGCTAATGAATGCTTCAAGGGGTTTCTAAACACTTTGTGAATTGCTCTCAAATTGAGGTACTCGGGTGTTCAAGTAAACTTTCATCCATTATCATCCATACTTTATTCAACATTAAATCTTTCAATATTTTTCATCGTGTAACCTTTATCTTCATTTATTTATTCTTGATCATCATAGTATTGTTCATCGTTCGTCCCTAATCTTTTATCCTTCTTTTTCTTACTTAGTTTAGACATTATGGTTTCATCAATAATCGGGACCTCTTCTGAAACTGCCATATTTAATATAACAGAAACGATTATATTTATTAAGGATATATAATTTATTTCCTCTTTCTTTTGTCTAATTGGATCCTGTTAAGCAGAAAAATCCAGTCAAGAAATCGAATTACATACATAATCTACTAAACAAGTTTATCAGGAATGATAGAAATTCTTCCAATGAAAAGGCACTATTATAATACTTTAAAAAAATGTACATGCCAACTTTCAAAAAGGTAGATTTACTCAAAATTACAAAAATGCTGATGCATCTTTTCTGCTAAACAGGGTCCAATTTATCTTCTTGTCATATTACCACTTATAATAATATAATCTTAACATCGCACAGGTATTCTTAAAGTATAATATGGAGACCCTAGACAAGGAATATTAAATTCTTCCTACAGAGTCACTGGGTTATCTCTTAGAACATAAATTTAAAATCTAAGTAGCACGGGCAAGTATGCTGGTGTAGTAGACAACACAGCAATGTTCGACAAAAAATTAAGCAAACTTTTATTTCGAAACATTCTTGTATTTTTAATATGATAATCTGCGCAGTTATGTTATAAGTTATGGCATGGAGTTATAAGTAATGGCAAATTGGTGATCAGTTGATGCCTGCCTTGCCTTCAACCCATCAATGGCCCACTACTGAACACGGGTCTCTGATCATCATTGAGGAGGTCTAGACCATACTTCGCCACGCTGCTCCAGTGCGGATTGGTGGAGGGGTTAGAACCCAAGGGTTGGATGGTTTCTAAGCCACCCGAAGGTCTCCGACATAGTTTGACGACTGTTACATAAAATAATAACGGATCAGTTAATAAATTATAATGAATAGAAAAAACCTACAAAACGTACAGTACAAGGTTTTATATTAAAAAACAAGGTTTAAATAAGTACATTGTGTTGTGTTGCAGCGAATAAAGTTGATTTGTACAACAGTACTTCATAAAATTCGTAAATATAAATATTCTAAGATATGATTTAAGCACAAATTATCACAAAAGGTATGGCAATTTGTTTCATTTTAAAACTTTTAAATTCATCGTATAATTTATGCTCAGCAACATTTTAAATGTTATTATTTGTGAGATTTTATTCTAAAACTTTGTGAAAGTTAAAAATTACTCTTTCGGCAAAGTATCTAAACAGTCTAAACAGTTATAAAAAATTCAATGGAAATATTTACATAATTTACCTATTAATTGCAAAACTGACTTCCAACAACTCTTTGTCATGCCCCGAAATAAAACCCGCCGTAAGAGGAAAACAAAAGAAACGACGCCATTATTTCGTTCCTAATTAGTTCATTTTTCAAGCGGTGTTGTTTATTACGAACTAGAGCAGAGTAACACAAAACATGCATCTCAGTTTATTAAACGTAAAGGTCTATGTTTATCCGAATATAAAAGTTCCAAAAATGTATAAAGACTTTGGACTAATCCAAAGTCGTTACTTTGATAAAACGTTTAATATTTCTGTAGTAAACTCTACTCCAACTAACGAGGCAATAATGGCTAGTGTCTCTTACTGAAGAAAAAAGGAGGTTAATTAGAAAGGAAAACAAGTTTTTATGATTAGAAATAATTAGTAAACTATTTTGGATGGATGTTCCATTTAAATGTTTAATATATTTTAATACTAGTTGAGCCAGCAGACATTGTCCTGCAACAATATAACCTAACAGATACCGACCAGGCGTTGCTGTGGCTAACACACCGTGGCTAACTAACACATAGCGGACAAACACCGTGACACGTAATTTATATATTTATCCAATAAATATCCAAATACCTTTCTGAAAGTAATGTTGATCTGTTTTCCGATCTATGTGTAACAGGATACCACACCTTAGACTTATCCTGGAAGCGCTCATAGCCCGGCAGCTCTCGTTGATCTTAAACTATCGATACGTTAAGCTATCGGTCACGGTTGTTATCGTAAATAGCAGTCGTTAAGCCATATAGGAGACTTTCGGGCAGCACAAAAATTATCTCTTAAGTTGGTCACTAACCCCTCCTCCTCCTCCCCCTGCCAGTAGTGGGCCAGTAATGAGTTGATGGCAAACTTACCATATTTTTATTGGAACGTATGTTTAACCTTGCGTACACTTGATTTCTCGTACTGTAACTATAAAAGCAAAATCTTCTCTCATTTGGCTTTGCTGCTACTTTTTCTTCTTGATGCTTCTTTTGTAGTAGTTTGAAAAAGTTTGCTCGAGGAATTGTTCTATCAAACTCCAGCATTTATAGCTGTATAGCACCTTATTAAAAACAAAGTGGCTGACCTGCATATGATACGCAAGCAGTTCAATCGTTTAAGGAACATTGTCACCTAGTAATACCTTCAATCCTCAGGATCAGGTCAGCAGGAGAAGCTGGCATCAACTAATTTAAGCTCAAATAATATGTGCAGTCTTTCCTAGTAGAAATATATAAGCTGAAAACTTATTACAGACACGTCTGCCTTGCAAGTGCAAACGCTACTTATAATTAATTGTCTAAAGGGGCCGCTTACCTGCACCGCATTTATTAACTGCAGTAATGAAACATGCTCAGTAATTTGCTGCAGTCTGTTATCGCCCTTTAGACTGGTGTATGAGCTCCACATGAAGCATTTAACTGCCTTTGTGGGAATAGCCCCTTAGGACCCTGCAAGAAGTGGAATTAATTATGTCAATACTTTAGGATCAGCATTTTAGACTCTCATTAATAAAAGACCATGCCTGAAAAGTACACCAATGCGCGAACAAGTGGCATCTATCATAACTATGATTTGAGTTGCACGTTTACTTACTTATAACAAACATTCGCGACAATGTCCATAAGATTTATGTTTAACATTTTTCTTTCATATTTTTCAACATTTTAAAATAACGCTGCGATGTTCTATACTATCTAGATTAAAAACTCAAGAAACTTCTCGGAAGATATTTATTTAAAAGCTTGACCCCTTGAGCTTTCTTTATAGTTCACTTTCTGAGAACATTTTCTAGGACAGATGGTTATGAAAAGTGTTTTTATTAAAGTTATTATTTCTCCCGCCATAGTCCAGTTGGTAAGGGAAAAGGGTGAAAAGGTTTATAATTGTGAAATGAGAAAAGAGCAAGGAGAATGCCTCACTTACCGTAATTAGTGTAAAAACTATTAATAAGCAGGGGATAAATTAGCCACCGGCGTGTTCTTTGGAGATCCCAGAGCCTCCCCTGACGCGTTAGTCTCTTCTGAGGGTTGGAGGGGGTTTTAGTGGGTAGAAATCCCACATCACCCGTTGGGTATCTTTATGAAGATTTACTATGAAGACTTACTGGTAACGATAAAGCTATTATTGGTATAGTTTTCACCATCAAAAAGATAACTTAAAGAATAAGGATGGGTAGGACTAGTACTATAAAAAAGCGGTAATAATAATTTACGAAACACGTACCTTTCCTACGAATGAATTCTACTGAAAAGGAATAATAAAATATGTATACAAGAGCACGAAACACTAAATCACTGTTTTATTATTAAACCTAACTATAACATAATAGACAGTGTTACCGTAATCTATTTTAATATGCCATTCAAATCCGGCAACTGATCCGTGAGACCTAAGGTCTCATAAAATATTGCTTATAATATCTTTTGAAAACGTAAATGGGTAAAGGAACGCCCAGTTTCATGCCGGTGATTGAATAAGTACTTCACGTCAAGTAATAAATCAACCCCTCAGTTATTTGGAGCTAGTTTACCGAATATTCGTACCTAATAATATCCTATTTGCAAAACGTGTCAAGGCTATAAGTATTCTCGCGACTTGAATATTCAATTTGTTTGTTGACAAATGATGTCAAATGTAAAATGATTATATTATACCATCGTAACAAGGTGTCTTTCCTATTATATTAAGACATAGGTACATAATTATTTTGGGGAATAATTTAGACGGTCACTAGAAATATTTTTAAGATCCTAAGACTAAGTACCAAATATATTACATAACTTGTTAAGTTGACTTTATAAAAAAGGTCCTAAAGTATATCATACTAAGATTCAAAATAAATAAACAAACGTTAAAATAATTGCACGCGTTGGACACTTATTCCTTTTGCTCCCAAAGTTTTGGTGGCCATTTATCCATTTTGGTAAGCGTTTCAAATTTAATGGAAGTAAAATAGGTACATTTTTGGGCGGCGCTTAACCACAAGCCATTATTTTGTACCCATATGGTTTTCTACTGCGTTCTTTTGACATTTCACAATTCTCTCAGCCACTTTCCAGTTTTTTAAAGACAAATCTAATGGGACTCAGCTCGATGGATATACTAATAAATATTCCAGGGTTCCATGTCTCATCTCCGAGCTCCATCGTCAGACCAGCTAGTTAGTATCATTCTTGTAATGTCATCTGTTCTTAACACATGAAAATTTTACGATTATTCTATTTGACTGTCGTATGTATGTATGTAAATCGCGATACTCTCCAGAACTCGGTAAAATTATTGTCAAAACATTCCTTTACATTGTTTCATCAAGATGAAGCTATGGACAATTCCGTCTTTTGTAGAATGATATTATTGTACAAATTGTAAAAAAAGATTCCTTGAGTTATGAATAGAATAAAACAACCGAGTATTACGTTACAATCACCAAAGATTCTAACCATAACAACACAGGAATGACATATCAAAAAAAAGAAATCTTAAATAAGTATTTTATATTCAGCGTCTGTTTCTTAATGGAAATAGTCATAGTAATGATTTCTTAATAGAATTACTCAATTTCTGTTGAAGGAATACTACCGACTTTGCAACGCCTTGCCGACTAAATGCCCTTTCAAGAGACTTGTTCGAGAATAGTTCCCAAAGTCATTTGTCTTAGAATTAATTTCTGACATAGTTTTTATAACTTTGTGCCGTTTGTGCTGTGGATGCGGGAAGTTTTCCGTTTCGTCTATGCGGTGTATTAAAAGGGAATTTAAAATCTATTTATAAGGCAGCAATGCCTACATACTTTAAACCTAGCTCGTGTTAAATTAAGTTATTTCTACTTTTGTCGATAGATTCACTCTAAACTTTCTTTTGTTTTCTTAACGTGGTCAGAGCATGTTACTTATATTTTTAATAGCAAAGACCCGACATTTTACGAACCGGGAATTTTTACACTGCCAGAACGCTGGAAAAATGTCATCCACAAGAACGGGCGTTATCAAATTAAATAAAGTTATATTTTTTAACAAAAATTCTAAATTTTCCTTCTTATTTGAAACTAGATGATCCAGCAAACTTTGTTTTGCCATATAAATTATTATTTTAGAATTATTTTGATAACCATAAAAATGCTTATAGTGGGTTAACCTTAAAAGCTAGATACATGCTGTCGCAGACTTTTGTTTAGAACTTTTAGAGGGGAACAATATTGTGGTACATGATTTTTAGTAACTTCCACCGTTTACTCAACGCACGCAAGGAAAGCTCAAAATTTTGCCGATTTCGCAATATTTTTTAACGCTGCTCCTCTTCTATTCATCTTAGCGTGACGTTCTATAGCCTATAGCCTTCCTCTATAAATGGACTATCTCACACTAAAAGAATTTTTCAAATCGGTCCAGTAGCTCCTGAGATTAGCCCGTTCAAACAATCAAACAAACTCTTCAGCTTTATATATTAGTAGATATAGATTCTATAGGCCCCACATATCTATATTGGGTACCTACTTACGTATTGAGGGCTCGAACAAATAGTCGAGAATCCTTTGCCACAAACTAATAATTTTTGTAACTCAGTAATATCCGTATCTGTTTACTTCTTTTTTATTGTTCATGATTAGGTACGTGAATGGATATTTAAATTTTAAATAAATGCTTTACTTTTAATAGTATGCAAACGGTAACAGGACCCATGTGATTTTTGTTTGTTTGTATTCGAACTTCCTTGAAAAACACGAATACATTTGTTTACTTGTTCCGAAACATGTTATTTACGGGTATCAAGTTAAAGGCCTTGATGAGCAGATTTTAAAACTATATTTTAAAAGGTATATATGTGTATACATACATTTTAGGTAGGTAGGTGTATACAAAAAATAATTTTCGCCTGAAACCTTCAAATCGCGTGAGTGACCGCTCATATAAAATCGAACTTCACTAACAATTTCGTTCGTTTCATCATGTTTCACTTACCTTCTTATTAGAATATGAATCAACATCATAATTTTTATGTGTTACTAGCTGTGCTGTGTCCGCGACTTAATTTGTGTGGATGGCAGCAAATTAACTACTTACATGTGTCTCGTATCATGCCGATAAAAGCAAACTGTCAACAAAAAACGAGTTTTAAGAATTCTGTCATAAAAATAACTACGTAACATTCAATTATTTAACATATTACTTAGAACATGCAGTATTTTTTCAATATAATATGATCGTTACCATTATTAACTTATGTATCCTTAATTTAAGTTATGGATTCTCGGTATCTAAATATAAATAAATAAAAAAAAAAGTTGAAATACCTAGTAGGTAGGTAGGTATTCCAGCTAGCGCATTATGAACGTACATTATTTTAGTATAACAGTTTTTGGTTCATTACACAATGTTAGGAAAGTTAAAGTACTTTAACTTTCTTATAACTTTTTATAGAATAGATAGATTTTAATGAAACTAATAACTACCTCATTATGAACCTATACCCCAAGAATTACATCAATAGGTATAAGTACCTCAATAGGCTGTGAATATATTCCAGCCTTCAATTCATTAGTTTTGATAATTTCAAACAAACAGGAAGACAAAAATTCTTAAAATGTTTTTTATTCTTACTTCCACAAACTGTTATTCGGGATTTGTACACCTACCAGGACGTCATGAATTTAGAAGGGGTTTAATGACGTGATATACTGTGTTTGGAAGTATATAAATATATGGCTCATCAGGTTTTAGAACTCTTCGGTAAGCAAGGCACCGCCACTGTCATCCATGGCTATATGTATAACATCATCATATATGTATAGCGTGTTGATGGGCAATAAAAAGTGGTGAATTCTAACTGGTTGTCAAGTATTATAACTGAAACAAGTAAAGTTAGTAAGCGTAGGAATAAGACTAAGCGGGTAATAACTCTTACAGAAGCATTGCTTTTGGTTGTATAGACAACTCTATATTACCTACTTACAGAAAATATTCCTTTAATATCTGAAATATCGGTAATCGCCGCGCTTACACAGCCTTTGCTTTGTGCAAAGTAAATAATCAACAAATACTTGTATACAAAAGTGAACGAGAACAATTTAATATTGTTTAAATTTTCAGCGTACAAATGTTAAAATATTTTAATTTCCTTTGCATAAGAACATTTTCACTTCCTATGCAGGTCTGTGCCCACAACATAATTTTTGTCATTCACCGTTCTATGTTAGTTGACCGTATTTTAATCAGGAAAGAAGACCCTCATGAAACATCTATGAAAAAAAATCGGTCATGTGGCTTAAGTACCTATTAGAGGCATTTGCCGACATGTCAATTCGATAAGTCGAGCCTCGTTAGCTCCCTTAAAACATAGCGTAATAAAGAGACAGTGGTAGTGTAGACAGGCCGTGTGGACGTGTTTTATCGTAATTTTTATTCGAAAAACATGTTCGTTTATATAAATAAAATTTTATATTATTAATATTTAAATTATTCATAAGGTTAAACATAGTAAAAAAAAAATTTTACGTATATATTTGACTTATTAATTTTAGAAGTAATTGGGTACTTTAACAGGATATAAAAGTATAAATTTAATTTTAAAGAATTTGAAATGGATGAGGCATATGCGCATCTCAAAACAAGTTGTGTTAGCAGTTGCAATAGTAAGTTTTTGAAACCCCCTGACGGCGGTTGGGGCTACGTGGTATGCATCGGTGTTGGATTTACTTTCGTAAGTATTATTAAAAAACGCCGCAATAAACATTATGCTTTTTCATATTTATACAGTTTTTTTTTAACAAATACGACTTATCACGTCAATAATAATTAGCTACTAGTGAAAAGTTAATAGTTGTACCTACTTAATAACCACAAAAAAAAATTGTCAACAAACAAATTTATTGTATGAAGCTATTTTATTGTGGTCGACGTATTTATGGACAAGTCTTAAATAAAAGTGCTTTGAAACTTTTACTTATTAATTTCCTTGCTTTCGTGATTGCTATAACCATCTTGGTGACAAGAATATAGGCAATTTTATATTATTCCATAAAAATATTTAATCACTGATTGGCAGTTTCGTGGACTCAATAAGCGTATGGTTTTTCTATTAAATTGTGATTGTTGTTATAAAATGATTACCAAGTAATATCTTTAACGGATTTCGACAGAGGTTTATTTTTTATGTCAGTTTACAATTTGTAAGTTCATATTATTTCATAGGTAACAGCGATATAATTATAATATTCATTAATAATCGTAACGGTAGAAATAATGTAAATATTTTATTTTCACCGTCATTTGTTCAAACTGTATCGGTAAATAGGTGTTAATTTGAATATCCGCGCCATTAACTGTTATCGGTTTTCCTTATGTCAAGAACATCTTGGCTGTAAGAGCAGAACAGAATGGAAATCATATTTAACTATGTATTCTCGTATCCCATTCGAAACGTAAATTTTTTCGACATAAAATATAGCCTTTATACTAGTCGGGATGAATCTGTCGTTGTGCCAAATTTCAATTAAATCCATTCACTTCAGTTTAACCGTTATTCTGTAAATGAGCAACAAACTTCCATCCAAACTTTCGCATTTTTAATATCATTAAGATAACATTAAGGTTGTTGATTGTAAGAGCTGTGAATTTATATTATAGTACTTAATTTATAAAACCAACAGGTTAAATTTTATTAATGAGTTGCGTAACATTGCGTAATATATTCTTAAAGTTTGTTGGTGCGTAAATAAAGTATTAATTTAAAGTTTTTATTAAATTTGAAAAGATTTTTTTCTTGGTGTTCAAGCACTTTTTTGAAAAGTTCCTATAGTAAAAAAATTAATTACATGAATCGGTAAGAAAGAGTGATGATGAGTAAAATGTCTACATAAATGTTTTTGAATTTGTGGTTTACTTTTCAATATTTGACGTAATAATATTTTAGACAACTACTCGTAAAACTAATATGATCTTTTTTGAGTAAATTCATTCAAATTGAAGTTGAGAGATTTATTGCTATGAAAATTTTACATCAATTCCGTTAGAATCCCTTGCTTTGGATTAAGTGATTACGCTTTAATGGTTGTATCAAACACATATTTTGGTTGTAATACGATTTAAATAATATTATATATTTTAAATTTTTTGTTCGCGTTTAGGTATTACTGCATTCTCGCAATTAGACTAGATTGCTGCTACGTAAATAGTAGGCACAAGGCGAGGCTGTAATTATTACATTTGTTCTTTCCATTCAGTCACAGTATCTTCGAAGGATGTTTAACAATATGTGTTTAGTACAT
>DWJN01002852.1:0-14534 GCA_018248895.1 Carystus phorcus
AAACGTCAAATATTTTGCATCTACCACCGTTTCGGAAAGGTGCCTTATAAAGAGGAGAAGAAACGGCGAAAGAAACTGAATCAAAATATCAAACTATAAAATCATGAACCTTACAATATGTATAGTTATACATTTTATTTCTGATATAATAAGTAGTTTCTGGGGCCCTGGAATCTTGGACTATTAGTAAATGCTTCCACTACTTTACTTCACAACATTGTAAAGTTGGTGCATTTAATACGGTGGTGCATTGTAGGGTGTTGGTGTCAGAAGCTTTTATCTAATAGCTCACTTTGCGAAGCTTAAGCATCGTTGTTGCGAGAAATTAATTTATTTCTACGTCTTTAAATTATATTAGGGTTGTCAATAAAATAAAATGAAACCGAGTTAGAACGTATTATTTATTACAAATTAATGTTTTATTAACAACCCGTTTTGGTTTAGCTTCGGTAAGTAATTTACTTTGTTAACTAACGTATTTAATTTGATAATTTTATATTGTATGAATTTACTTAGCTTTCCAACTGCAATACATTATATACTACCATTTTTTAAATTTTTAAATGGATATAATAAGCTACCCTTAAAAGATAGACATTTGCCATCGCGGACTTTATTATAGACCTATAAAAGTCAAGTCAAGCGTCAACTGTCAACTGTCAACTGTCAAAGAGTCTCGCAGCCACAGCAGTCTCAGCGTGACCATGATTCTTGTAACTGGGTGGAAACATCGATACAAAATAGATCATAAGAACCTGTTTACCTTAAAATATTCAGTTTTCGCGTTGGTATAAGTTTAAAATCATAAGTAAACTATTCACATTCTATCAACCCTATGAAAAACCGCGACTTGCTCTTGGCAATGTAACAAAAGCTTTTGCGTTGAAGGTCTTAGTTGTTAACGAAACTAAGCCATTTATTTCGGTAGAGTGAGGTCTATACAATGCTTTACTCGTAAGTGGCCGTCATTTGTGAGTAACTTTGTCATACTTAATGGAATTTTGCATAAATCGTACTGTAATTTCAACGGCAATGGTATGGTTAAGTTTTGCAAGGATAAGTTTTGATTTTACACGAATAATTTTTATACTTATTGAGAGTTAATGCTTGACTACAATCTCATTATTTCCGTTTATTTGTGAGTAAAAAAATCTCCATGGTAGTTTCATTGCCGGTTCTTCTAAGATCATCATATTTGTTGAAGCGGTAGTTGATAGAGTAGTTTGAGTTTGAGTTTCGAAAAGTGTTTGTGAAAATAAACTTTAACAAATTTTATTTTATTATTGTTAATAGTATCAGACGTTACTTTGCGGAAATCCATTGTCATCACGTTAGTATTAGTCTAAAAATCCATTGTTATTAAATTAATATTAGTTTAAAAATCCATTCTTATCAAGTTAATATTAGTTTAAAAATCCATTGTTATCAAGTTAGTATTAGTCTAAAAATCCATTGTTATCAAGTTAGTATTAGTCTAAAAATCCATTGTTATCAAGTTAGTATTAGTCTAAAAATCCACGGTTATCAAGTCTAGTCTTTTATTTATTGTAACTGCATGTTTCCATTGCGGGAGGGAGGGAGGTGCTACGTCGCGGATTTTTGCAACGTACGTAGATGAATACTAACTTGATAATTTTAATAATGTTTTTTTATAACATGATCGAACACACAAATAAAGTACAGTCAGCAAAAACAGTAAAAATTAAACACAAACATTATTTTATCGCTACACTCATAAGCGTAAGCTACGGCCGTCTCGAATGTACAAGCTTTAAAAGCTCGCTAAAGTGGCGCAGTAACACTGGCGTAGATTTAAGAGTCTAAGAGCTTGGCTCGACTGCACTCCACGACAGCAGTATTGTAAAGAGTTCGACCCGTTTTTACCACCCAATGCTTTCCCACGGTGCTGGAAATGTCAGAGTTTTGTGTTAAACGACGCTTTTTCGCTGATTTGGTATCGCTATTGTAAACTTTTTTATGGCTTTGCGTTGTAATATAGATGAAAGTCAACGTTAGTCTATATACACATCATTAATATAAGCATTTATCGATAAAATATGGTTATAAAGTTTTTATATATTACTAGTAGATTCGGCCACGCGTTGCTGTGAATAAGGTTCACATACTCAATTTAGCAGAATAACCTTTCTCGGTCATCTGTCACAACTTTATGGAACTAATTCTTTGTGAGATATTAAACAAACATTTTGCAATAAAATAATATTGCTATAAATTGAGATGTAAGGTATCCTATCTTTCAAGTTGGATCAAATTGGGCACGGTGTGCAAAATTTAATTGAAATCCAAATTTGTCCATCGCAGACAAATACCGTGACATGTAATTTACTCGTATATATATTAAGATTATTGAAAGCAATTTGCATCTGTAACTGAAGTGACACCTACCTTGAGTTACTAAATACTTGTGTGTGTAAGTAATACTTGTTAACTGTGTTGATGCAATAAATAAATATTAAAGTGAACACGTGCTATTAATAAAATGCCTAAAATATTCATTAGCAATTTTAGGTAAAAAGCTAGCTTAAGCCACGGGTAGTCAGTTATTACCAACTATGTATGCAACTAAACTAATTGAAAATGTTATCTATTTCGAAGCGGACACGAAATTAAATTCAGCCTTGTCTGCGTTATTTACTCGGTGCGCTGAAACGCTCGTGGAATGGAGACTGCGAGGCTTGTGGCAATTTATTGCATTCAGCTGCTTCTAGTAAGGAATCTAGTTCAAATGCACAATGTTGTCGCGCTCTTGACATTGACGGCGGAAGGGATTTGTTCGAAAAACATATTCGACGTTTAAAATAAATGATTTTGAATTTGGATTTGGTGTTCAAAAAGAATTTGTTCATGTTGCGACTGTTGGTATCCGAAAAAGTAATAATGCCTAATGCCTAGTCCTTCTGTTTGAGGTCGCTGGGTTTGTAAAACATTTTTTAAAGATAGAAGTAATAGTTAGGTAAAAACATATAAAATATAGGCATGTAATTTTACGGCTATTATAATTTTTTGGTAATTTGCCGTATCGAGCTCCGCAAAGGCTAGTTTTAAGATATATGTGTATTTTATTAAGTTGTTTAAAAGATGTGCTGAGGAGTTTCTTTCGCCGTTTCTTCTCCTCGATGTAAAAGCCCCTTTCCGAAACGGTGGTAGAATCAAAAAATGACGTGTATAAGTGTATTGAAATAATACCTATATGAATAAATGAATTTGAATTTACGAATGAGACCCAAATAAGACTCATGTCCTGCAATGTATTAGTGTTAAAGCTATAAATGCGACGCTATATTACATTAAAATGTCCAGTACAGTAAACTTTAGTACATTACGACGTGCGATACTGTAAACTACTGCATACTTTTAACAAAATATACACGCGAAATTCTGGTTTATACGAAGTTGCTCAACGTATTTGTAACCTACTGTGTTTGTTTAAGCTAAGTTAGAATATTGGCTATTTTACGAGTGTTTATAACCTTTATTACCTAAAATAGACCGTATGTGTTTTATTATTATCTTAATATGTATAAAGTACGTGTCACGGTGCTTGTGCGCTATGGACTCCTGAACTACTTAACCGATTTTAATCAAATTTAGTAAACCGTGTCTAGTTTGATCCAACTTAAAAGGTAGGATAAGTTACATCTCAATTTATCGTCGCAATATTGTTTTATTGCAATTTATTTGTTTAATATCCCAGAAAGAATTAGTTCCATAAGATTCTAACAGATGGCGATGTAAGATAATTAACTGTCAAAATTTAATAATTGCAAATTATTTGTTTAATATCTGACAAAGAATTAGTTCCATAAGATTCTAACAGATGGCGATGTAAGGTAATTAATTGGCAAAATTGAGTATGTAAGCCTTACTTAGTAACAGGAACGCGCGGCCGGGTCTGTTAGGTTATATTTTTGCAGAACAACGTCTGCTGGGTCAACTAGTAAGTAATATTTATCACACGAAGTTCTAGGCATTGTTAAGTGAATATACCTACATTAAAACCTTTAAAAATACGTAAAAAATATTTTAAACTACACACTATCTTGTAATGTGGGTGGATTGAAATATGGCGAGAGAATTTCTGGGCTTAAGCACACTAGAAGTTTTAATGATGGTAACCCTTTTACGTCTCACACAAATGGATTTATTATGTTATTTGCGAATAATTATAACTTATAAGAGGAGTTTTAAAACTATATTTTAGGGTTTATCAACAGTGATAACTTACAAATTGGATGGTATATTACAGTTCGAAAACGATAATATAATAGTGACTGATTTCAAATAATTATTAATTATTGCCTGATGAAAACGAGTAGCAATTATTTAGAGTGCGGGTACTAAGACTTAGATTTTCTAAGCAAAGCGAGGACGGGTTATTATTTAATATCATTGGATCATATGGGGTCCTTTGAGGAGCAGGTCCATCGAATCCTTCTTGGATGGCAACACGTTGGTGACATCCATAGATGGTGTTATTAATGTTCATGGGCGTTGATGATCATTTACTCTTAGGTGACCAGTATGATTGCTTGCCTATTTACGGTATAAAAGTATCATTATTTATGTGATCATATATAAAGTGCAGCAAAATTTAATTTTTACGTTGGATCATTAAAGAAAATACTTAATTTTATAAACATAGCTTAACGCTAAGACTCCTTAAATCATTCCCTAAGTGTCAGTTTTTCCGAGAGCGTAGAAAAAATATGTTCGTACACTGTAATAAATGTTTGCGATAAATAAATTAGGCTCGCATTTAAGCGGTGCATTTTAGTCGAGTTAATTTAAAATGGCCGCCCTTATCAAGATGGCGGCTTAAAAGATGGCGATCAAAAAAGGTAGCGTGTTACGTTGGCATATGAAAAACGTACGACTGCAGTTAAATTAAGAGCGACAGCTTGTTTAGATGGTGTACTTTTTTAAATTAACTTTGCGGATTAGAAGTTCAATTACTTAAACCGTGGAAAGTATTTTTATTTTATATTTTAACATGTATAGCGATAACAACTTAAAGTATTATTTATTTGAACCCTTCAAATATTTACACATAAACGTATTAAATAAATTTTGGAAATATCGAATTCTAATCGTCACGGTAAAGCATGACATAAAATTATTTATTCCATTACCATAAATTTTCCAGAGTTTATAAGAGAATAGATGACAAGTCGAAAATTTAAATATCTACCACTAATTAAATATTTCTCGTTATACTTAGGTAATAATAATATTACCTAAGTATAACATTGCAAAGTAGCTATTAGTAGTATCAAAAATAATAATTACATTTTACCTAAGAAATCATACAACTGAATTATCATCTTCAAAATATCATTATTAAACATTTTGTAGCAAAGAACCATTTACATAGTTCGGTTTAGAAATGTCGGAGAAATTTATTAGCATTTGATTCAAAAAACATATATTTTTAAGCTAGAAAAATTTTAATAGTGATGGTATATTTTAATATAGGTAGGCTTTGTTATCAATATATTTTGTTTAATGTCTTTGAACTTTTCTTTTTGTCTATAGATTACGTGGAAATTACTAAACTGAAATTTAGATGATATTCGCATGTTTGTAGCTTATATCCCGCGACCGTCCCTAGATAATTTCCAATCCTTTTCCAATTTAATCCCTGAATTTCACCTAATGCAAGAAATTAATATTTATTACTATAAAACGATGATTGTTATAAGTTAGATGAACTTGATATTAATGATTGAGTTATAAGAAGTACTTGAGTTGTACTTAATATTAGTATAGCGCCTAAAATAAACTATTTGTATTTTTTTCCATTCGAGTATATTACATGATAAAAATGACGTAAAGGTTATATTTTAATAAATATTAAAAAGGAAAGGGAACATTTTTCACATTTTCCCATTCATTAGTCGAACATCCAACGCAATAACACGGCGAATTAATTTTTGAATCCTCAATAGTGTACAAAAGTGAGCTCCTGTTGAGGTAGCGTATCGTATACAAATGTGTATAATGTGCAATGTATGTATGTATATGTATGTATGTATGTATGTATGTATGGATGTATATGTATGTATATGTATGTATGTAGATGTATGTTTGTGTATATACATATATTAAAAGTTAAATATATATACCTGTTTGTTTAAGCCTACCGCACATTCTCACTGTAACCAAGGGTTGACTGGTAGAGAATGCCACTAGGCATTAAGTCCGCCCATTGTAACAATTACAATAAAGGTTTTAAATAAATAAATATACTTATATAGCTATGTCAGTGCCACAGAATGGTATAATATGAGATATAGTTGTTGATTTATCGTAAATGAGGCGTTAACTGGAACCATTTCTTCATAATAGTAGTGCAGCACACGGCACACGGTACACGGAACACTGTACACGGTACACCAGTAAACACGTTGATAAGAAACTGCAGATACCAGTCGGAGGGTCGTTCTGGCAGCGCGCGCTAATAAAGCTGGTTAAAATTTGCCAAGCGCTCATTCGCTTATTAACCCTAAGGGAGCGTCTACACGTACCGTTTTCAATACTGTTATTATAACAGTTTTGAAAGTCAATGGTTTGTCAGTCAATTCATTACAACATCGTTATTGACTGATAGCCCGTCTCGGTGACTTGCAATAGGATGTATCTGGCACCGCAATAAATATATGTTTTTATGATGTGACTTTTTTACTGACAAAAAATAAATGAAGCAAGTTGACTGTCACTTTTTTTTCTGTCTGGACCAATTTGCACAAGCATATAATGACCTTATATATAATGACCCTGTAGTCTAAATGGACCGGCGCTACCTGCGATGCGGTTGTCTCCGGATTCACATATAAATATAAATTCTCGCGTTTGTGCTAGCCCATGTGATCCGCGACACAGGGAGTCCTAGTGGGAGGGCATAAGTTATGAGGTTATAACTAAACTTATTTAGCCAGCTGTTATCGTCCTCGCTTCGCTTCGGAAACCTATGCCTCAGTATCTACGACCGAGCACAACTGTGCTTTAATTTACCAATCTTTCTCATTGTTGTATATCATGTTATCAAGCATAAAACAACAAATAGTATTGCAAAATCGCAACCAATTCGGTTAAGCTGTATAAGATCAGTGAGAATAAACACATAAACAATCAAAAAATACACAGAAATTTAAAAAAATATTGTAATGGCGTCTGTTGATTAAACATAATTATAACTCCCAAATAATCTTATACTTTCTCGAATATATTTAAAGTACAGACAAGGATTACTTACACAGCTTTTGTAAAACTTTAAATAAAAAGATGATAAATATAACACATTCAATTTTATACGTAGAATATTGGCAGGGTTAATCCAAACAATAGTGATTAGATGTCAAAAAGAATGAATCGAATGAATCGATTCAGTTTAGAACTAATTTCTATAAGCAAAATATAGTATTTAAGTTCGATACATAATATATTTTGAATAGAATTCAGCTTTAGCTACATGTGGTGTGCCCCTAACATAATTGTTCGTACTGTTTATCGTATTAAATCCACAGTTGGCGCTTGGAGCTTTTCCAATAGCATCTGCATGTCGTGCCTAATTTAGAATCACAACTATACTACTGTATCGTATTGTTAAAGAATATTATCTGAACGTCTAGCTCTTACACCGAATACCTCCGCTTCGCCTATCTTTATAAAAATATGAAGGACATAAAATTAATTTTTCACATGGACAGAAAATCGTTAAAATAACAAATGATCCATGTAAAAACATGGCTTGTATGTCAAAGTTACTTCAATATAGATAAATATTTAGATGATAAACACTCCTAGAAGGAATAAAGCCCTATCAAGTTCCACAAAGGTTTAAAACTCTTTGTATAACAGTTTAAAATGTGTTGGTAATTTTTTCACCGTTCCTTCTTCTCAATGTTATAGCAAAACCAATTACCGAAACTGTGATAGAATTAAATATTGACGTGCAATTGTGTATTGAAATAATGTATACACGAATAAATACATTTGGATTGGATTTTGAACTATAAAATAAATGTATGTTTATAGTTACGCGTGGCCCCTGATAAGCTACAAATTTTTACTGATAGTTCAAGACGTCTATGGAATTGAGTATTAGGTCGCGATACGTTTTATATAATATCATGTAGGTTATAAAATATTACGATAGATTTCATAAGGAAAGTAACGTTGATAACATGAATAAAGCTAAACTGATTTTACCAAATTTCGATAAATCCAGGCATTCGTTTTTAACAGAATTTATTACAAAATACGACTAGAACTAACTGAAATGCCATACTGTCAATTTAAAGGTTATGTCAAAAGCGTTTTTATGTCGAAATACTATTTCTGATATTAATCTGTAAATTATTAAAGACAAGAACGTTAGCCATGAATTTCATATACATATGCATAAGGAAGAGTACCTAAATGCTGCATGTAACTGTCAATAGGGAAAGAAACTACATAAAAAACGGGAATTTTTTGCTATTACTTCTTCCAAGAAGCACTCAGCGGCTCGCGTCAATCCCAAGTTATGGACAAAGTTAAGAAATTGCAGGCGCGTTCGGATCCTGTATGGATGACCGCTAGTGGCAAAATGTCGAGCGTTTCCGTGCTTCGAAGAGGACGTTAAGCCATCGGTTATGATCGTTGTCGCAAACAGCAGTCGTCTAGCCACGTCGAAGACTATCAGGTAACAGAAAAACTTCCAACACATGGATTGGCAACTAACTCATCCATCAATCCGCACTAGAACAACGTGGTGGAGTATGCTCTGGACCTCTTCAGTGACAAGGAGAGACCCTGCCCAGAAGTGGGTCATTAATGGGTCGATAGCTTCTTCCGAGACCACTTATTACGGTAAGTCGAAACGGATTGGTTAAAGCGCTGACGTAGTTTGATTTTTGAAAAGTGTTGGCTGGTGAGGATATTACTTCAAGACGAGCACGATACAACTTCAACATTAATTTCGTCGACAGTAAAAGTTAAATAATAACATTGTTTCATGTACTGTAAGTTACTATCTCACTCAACTTCACTTATATGTATCTTTCCTCGCGCTCGCTTATGAAGGTACTGTACATGCTCGCCTAGCAAGGGGTGGAAACTATCAAAATTATTATTTATTACCTTAGTTATATCACCTTTTATACTGTAACGTAAGTACAATTACAATTAAATTAACATTCAAGATGTCAGGCAAGGAGTTGCCTGTATATTAAGTGTCTAGCAAATTATGTGATTTTTAACAATATTCAGAAGGAAATATCAAAAAATCACACTTTATACATGAACGGTAGGCACGCCGGTATTTTACACTCCTTTGGTACCTTTTACCTGCCCACACCACGACAACCCAAACTTCATGATGGTCCATCGTTCTTACCTGAATTGGGAGTATGCGCCGACAAACTGTCAGCTTTTACAAAATGACAAAGGTCTGGAGCTCACGGGTCTTGCTCTAATACCAAAAAATATCAATGAACCTCCTGTTAGTGGATTATAAAAATATTGTAATCTGTATTTGATACTGATTATACAAAATAAACAAATTATAGCCACAGCTAACGTTAATTAAAAATCAACTTAACATTTTTTTCTTACGGGTTTATAACAATGTTTTTTCAAGTGTTCACAAGACAGTGTATTTTTAATGTAACGCCTAGAGCAAGCCGGCTAATTTATTATTTTAATGCACTAGGTAAAGGCGTATTTTAATTTTAAAGTCTACAAGCACCTTCTGACTTTGTGTAAACAGTACTATATAAAAAAAACATCGGGCGTCATATCTCGTCGGTAAACCTTTTAGAATAAATTCTGAAAACGAACTCGAAAATAAAGTATATGAAGATGTTTATAGTTAGTTTCCAACTACGTCATTTCACCATGTTAAGCTACTTTTTTCAAATTGCACTCAAATCTTGAACTCCGTTACATCTGTAGTAAAATCCACGTGTGTTGATAAATTAATTAGTCTGTAAGTTTTATTTTGTAAACTGTGGATATACACCTATTTGTTAATAAAAAAGGTTTGGTTCATTAATATTTTAGTATGTCAAAGATTTTTTTCAACATTTTTGAACCAGCCTTCAGCACTTACTTTTAGTCCCCTGATACTTGTGGTAACATCGCTACATCATTAGTGGTTTAATGATGTCGTCAAAAATAATATTTCGTACCTCGGAACATGTCACAACATGGATTATTAGACATGCGCTACGAATATACTCGTACCTACTAGTGGAAGTTTGTTATTGGGATTTCAGAGTTTAATAGATGGCTATACTTTATAGATAGGGTTTTATAGCAAGCTCTGTATTTATAAAAATAATTAATATTTATTACTAATGTAATTGACGAATCTCGAAGATAATGTAACTACCTATATAATATTTTATGATGAACCAACCACATTTATAAATAACTTATAATACAGTTTTCTCCAGTATGACATACTGTATTATTGGTGGAGACACTCCGCTATTTGTTTGATAAATTCTAGAACAGGGTTTCTATCAGAATATTTCATCTCAGTGTCTCGTGGTATGCTGTTTCTGTCTTCATCGTCTGTAGACTTTTTGTACCCGCTCGTTAACTTAGTGGATTGGAAATCGCTAATCATCATTTTTCTTTTCTTTCTAAAAAAGTTTTAATATGAAACAAGATTTCCATGGCATCACTTCTTATGTACGGCATTTTATTGGAGCTTTAAGTCGATTATAGATTCAACTAATAATAATATAAGGTGCAGACGCAGCAATTATTCATACCATTTTACTTATTCTTATGGATATTTTACTTATTAAAGCATTAGCATAAAGCAAGCATTATGTCTAATAAATATTAATTATAAGTTATAAAATTAAATAATCGTCATCGCTTTAATGCCCTGTTTCTCCATATTTACTTAAATTATTACAAGTATGTATCTGGAAGGGTGTCTCTGTTCCTTTACTTATGTTTTTCAGGTTTTTAAATGAAAAGTGTATTGCAGAGTAAGAAATAAGGTGTTGTAAGTGGAATGTTGATGCAGCTCCTTCTTAGCCGAAATTCTGTACCTCCTCCGTTCTTTAATAATATCTAACGTGAGCGCATGCTTCGGCTCTAGGATACGAGAAACCCCTTAGAAAGTCCAATCTGGAAATCAAAGGATCTTCATAGTATGTTTTTAGAAAATAAGGGTATAACCATTTATAAATACTATCAGTATATAGTAGTTCTATGCTACATTATTAGGCCACATGTACTTCGCGCAAATATTTAGAAATTGCTGTAAGGAATGTGGCTCGCGTGACATGGGAATGAGTTCTGCACGTCACGGCAATTTACTTAAATATCTTTGTCGATGTTCTGAGTAACGAACCCTCACTAAATACTATGTTTTATCTATTTTGTCTAGGTACATTTTAGTGGAGACGGCACGCACAGACTGCTTGCAACCTTGAAATGACGACAATCACGTGATCGACAATATTAGCAGAACTATGAGTTGATTCGAGGGCTCTAAAGCACCCAACTTGACTTAGATCCGGTCCGCTGATATAATGGGAAATACAATAAAGAAACAAATCATATTTGAGGGAATAAAATACACCTAAAGTATAATACTAATGGGGAACAGCAAAACCTCACAAAATTTACATAACCAAGCAAAAGATAATTATGATAATGAACTCACCAAATTGAGGTCAACACCGTTTTGAAAAATTTACGTTTCTACCAGTCGCTATTTCAAAGCAACTATTTTATGTTGAAGTATGGTTCTTCAAGTGTTTAATAGACAATATTGATTAATATAGTATATCATAGTACTTTTGTTACTAAAATGAACTGAATTAAGCTCGACC
Source organism: Carystus phorcus (assembly GCA_018248895.1). Classification (NCBI taxonomy): domain Eukaryota; kingdom Metazoa; phylum Arthropoda; class Insecta; order Lepidoptera; family Hesperiidae; genus Carystus; species Carystus phorcus. The sequence goes on from DWJN01002852.1 coordinate 11,859, forward strand.
TGGAATGGGATGGACGAGATATATTTTCTAGAGCGATGCTTAAGGAATACAACATATACAAGAAAATTGGCTGGAGGTTAACAAAGTAAGAACATGATTGAATTTGTTTTGTAGGTGCTCCTTAAACCTGAAGTAACGAATTAGGTTAGTTACATGCCAGTCTGACTATAATTAAAAAAGCTTATAGGGCTAAGATATAATGGTTTCACGTGATTAAAATAAATATTTGGCAATACACAGATGAATTCTAGCATAGATTTACGCAGGTTATTGATCCCAAATATATATATGACTTATTGTAATTATGACTAATGAATATTGATGACGCACTTCACTGCTTAACTTTAAGACTTATTTTAATTATAACATGGTTTGACTTTTTAGTCGTAGTGTGTAAAACAATTTCGTGCTACGTGAACTTAGATGATGTAGCAATAGAGGAATGGCAAGGCTGCATGTGGCAATGCATAAGTAATCCACATCACAGACGCTACGATCGCTTTCAAATACAGCTCACCGATGTCTTCCACTTTGATTACTGAACTATCTACTGAAGCTGTTGACGTTTACAACATAGTTGTTGGTTTCACGAAACTATTAGAACCTTCTGTATAAATTTCTAATTCGATATTAACTATGAGGCATCTTGAGTATTTCGTGAAGTAATTAATTTTGAAGCGATTTGTATTACAATAATTTGTTAACAAAATTATACATAGTGGTGTTTGATTGAAGTGTTGTTATGATAAATTATGAAATTTATTTTCTAAGTAAAAAATAATTAAATTATTAATATATTTTCATTTACCTTTATTCTTAGTTTTTTTAACGTACTATGTAGGAGCCTTGAACCTTATAGCAAGATCGAATCTTAATCGAAAAAATATTTTATATACTTGTTGTTACTGTTTTTAATAGTACTGGTAAAATGTTTGCTAAGTTTTTTTAATACATTATAAGTTAATGCTTGACCACTATCCTGCCCGATGGTAAGCAAAGCTGCAGCCTTGGATGGTAAAGCGCTCTAACTTAGAAGATACCTGTTCACTCTTGTCTTAAAGAAACCTACGTAATAATCCAACGGGAACACTGACGCGGGTAGTTTATTCCAAATATGTATATTTTATAAATTTCTTTTTACGTAGATATATTTTGGTTCATTTTCTGCGTTTAGTTAATAATTATTTAAGTAACTGCTCCAAGTACAAGATAGAGTGCTTGGGAAGGTAATTTCTATATAAAAAGTGACTAATGTAGTTTAATTGTGTCACCTTCTTTTTTAGCTAACAATGTGCCATTCGAATATAGGTCGCTCATATACGTTTGTCTATCCACTTAGTTATTTACAATATTAAAACCAGTATTCTCGTTTCAATAACAGAAAATAATACAGAAAAAGCGAAAAGCTTTTTAAAATAAAATCACAAGAGCCGCTTCAATCATAAATAAAAACTGCGTTCGAACACTAGAATTGATTGCGAGTGAGGCTCTACAACCAGACGAATGGTTTTTACATTGCCGCTGGAGTCACGTGTGCCGCCAACCTTTTATATTCATTTGTTAGAATTACTCGACGGAACTGCTTTGTGGCTACAACACACATCCACGACAGTGTGATCACTTCAATGGTATGTATGTAAATATGTGGTCAGTGAGTAATTACAGGTGAGGCATTTACCAACTAAGGCACTGAATGTTTATCACTTTCAGCCGAAACAAGTCACTTCATCGTCAATCCTTTGGCCTGTAAGTTTCCGATAGTAAATCAATTTTACGAATACTACGTAACAGTTCGTATTCCAATTTTTTTTATTAACTTTAATTTACACAAAAAAAAATTGAACAAACGTATAAAAGGCGTTCAGAAATGGAAACACTTGTATGCTTTGGGCCGTTGGCGATCCTGCTCACCTATGTATAGAAGTTTTCACGAAAAGAGTAAACAAATTTACTAGTTTACTATCAGGTTACATTAGGTGAGATTCGCCGTAGTCAAAATTAATGAAAGTAAAAAGCCTTCAATGGATTAATTTTTACGAAATATCGTAGTAATATGTATCTACTAGTAGTAATAACTACTCAAATTGTGATGTAAATTTATTCAGTATGTGACTGGATGAATTCTTCTTACTTGTCTATAATCCCGTTATCGGAAGGAACATTAAACATTTGGAGATCTCTTTGAAACTCCTCTTACACGCGCTGTACCGAGATTAACTTGATTTATAGGAACGCTGATAAATTAAAGCACTTTTAATCGGAAGATAATGAATGAGCGATGGTGAAAACAGCGTTTAATATTTAGTTATCGATCAGGAATGATAAATATATGATAAACGACTGTTTTGAAATAGATCTCTTTTGAAAAACCATCAGGAGTAACCTACAGTTTGCATGGATGCGTCAGAAATTGTCGCCAAACTCAGTCTGTAAAGGATCGCTAGGACTCTTAATTCTACATTTTGTCGAGGGTATCGTGATGAAAACTACTTTTAGAATTAGTCCACACTGTTTCATGACGCACTTAATAAATATATTGGCATACAGGATCGTTCCTGCCACTGGAATCGACACTACTCAAATTTCTGTTTTATAGTATACTAGTTGACCCAGCAGACGTTGTTCTGCAACAATATAACCTAACAGACCCGGCCACGCGTTGCTGTGGCTAAGGTT
>DWJN01002853.1:0-14532 GCA_018248895.1 Carystus phorcus
TTTTATTGCTGCTCCTCTCCTATTCATCTTAGCGTGATGTTCTATAGCCTATAGCCTTTCTCTATAAATGGACTATTCCTGAGATTAGCCCGTTCAAACAATCAAACAAACAAACAAACAAACTTTTCAACTTTATATATTAGTATAAGATACTAATATTATAAAGCTTGAAGTTTGTCTGGTTGAATGCACTAATCTCAAAAACTACTGTTGCGAATTGAAAAATTCTTTTTCTGTTGGATAGTCCATTTAACGAAAAGGCTTATAGGCTATATAACATAACGCTACGACCAATACGAGCTGCGCGTTGATGAGAAATGTTACGAAAACGGGACAAATGTTCCAAGTTCGAAATAAGCCAGTTAGCTCTACAATATTGGTAAAATTTTGCACTTTAATGCATATTTACGTTTGCAGTTTGAAATGTCGGTTTGTGAACTTATGACTTTAACAAACGTTTTATTTTATGATGAGCGAAGGTGTTACTTTTAATGTTTCTATCAAAATTTTTCTTAATTGATTTGGATTATAATACATACTGTTTTCTTTACAATTTATATATGATCAAATTAAATATATGCCATCTTCATCAGTGATTACATGGGCTCGAAACAAATTAGAAAACAATAAAGTAAAAATTTATTTACATTAGGAAAATATATTGCAATTCTAATTAAACATTAAAAAATTCATACACGGGTATTTGAAAAATAAACACAAAAATTCAAATGAAGATAAATTTCCATATTACACTACCGCTTAAAACATTATAAAAATTCTGGCAATATTAAAAAAATATAAAATTTTGTTTTATTATTAGTGTACGTGCAAAGTGGTGTTAAAATTAAAATTATGTTTTTAAATTGCGTTTAGTACTTACATGTATACTTAGTTCCTTGATATGACGTTAATTTATTACGTTCTTGAATGGGATATCGAACAAAATAAATTCGATTTTCTTGTTGCCGGTTGATTTATGATAGTTTTTGCATCCGGTGGCAAGGTCGCTCGGTGTTTGTTTAATGTTGTAACGACACACGTTTCCTTTAACACCTCGCACCTAATTACTGAATGATATATTGCTAGAAACTATATTTCTAAGATACCTTTTTTATTCATATATACATAAAAAAAAGAATGAAGTAATGTTTCCTGGTGACTGGCACGCAGTTTTTTATAAATAAAATGGCAAAGTTAAAGAGTATTGAAAACCGAAATTTTGAGTTTTACAAACGGGTTTCGTGGAAGTATCTAATTCGTTTACTACTTTTTCCCCTTTGTGTTGATTGATCCATTGGCTTATCTTTGATTTCTCACTTTTAACATAATCTTCAGTAATTAAACTATTCGCCACTTTAGTTGCCACTGTCATTCTGTCTTCTGTCATAGGTCATACTCATAATACATGGTAGTAGAAATTAAAATGTTATTTTTTTTACATTTTAAACCTGACACTATATTATTAACAATCTATCAAAACAGTAAACATTGTTTGAAAATAGTGTAGTTAGGAATTACATGAATTATTCCCCCATCCCCAGTCTATCATCGAACGTCCCGGCGCATGGCGGGTATCCATCCCTTCGTTGTAAATATCCCATCGGTAGAAACGACGCGCTTTGCTTTGTTATTTATATCGTCGGTGATCCCGCCCGTTTATAATGTGAAGATCTTCAAGTGAAGAGTGAATATGCCTCTACTAAGTTAATGTGCTTTACTACGACTACGTCACCGCTTACCATCAAGTGGGACTATAGTACTGTTAACTTATAATTAAATAAGAAAAGTTGTACTAGCTAAAAGCTAGGATTCCCTGTGAGATGGCTACCATGGACAACACTCAAAGACTCATCACTCAAACTTCCGTCTCGTTGGGAATTAAACCCCTTTGAACGTCGATCCGACATTGTTACCGTTGCGTCATTTTCGTCGTTTATATTTACACAGCATCATTTAGTGTTACGTGAACGTGTTTGCGCAATGTTTGTGTTTAGGTCGTTATCATTCAACGTTCACGTCGACGGCGCATCGGCGGAGCTCACGCCGAGGCCCGGTCTCGACGGGCTCCGTGAACTTGACCGTTCGCCGACCGTCGACCGTCGGATGGTCTCGAGAGCTCGTCCCGGTCCACTTGACCTTTACCGAACTTGCCGATCTGCGCTCTAATGTTACCATTCCGCAATACGCAACTAGAGATCGGTAATGTGTATTGTTTGCTCCGTTGTCCTCTTCCGATCCGTTTGATGTTTGTTTATGTCTTTATACATTGTAATACGTTTGTGTGCAATGGTTGTATATTTCCATAAAGATTTCGTCCTATTTAAATGTTAAAGCACGCGTTTTATTGACTGCACTTAACAACTGAAAAGTTAATTTATTCAAAAGTTTCGTAACAAAGATTGGTTGAAATGTTCATTCACGGCTCAGATTGATTTGAAAATATGTATATTTGTCTAAGTTCTTGTAGGTACTATTTGCTAGTAGTAAATAAGTGTTTTAGAAATTGTAAGATTGGGTTTGGTCAATATATATAATTTGTTGTTGCGACGTGAAAGCGGTTGTCGCTGTCGTGTCATCGAGTTGATTTTCTCGATTTACTCGTTTACTGCACTTGCTTTTACTTGTTTTTCGAGCTTTGAAAATGTGGATGTCCAAGGAATCTAAAGTTAATTGAGTTATTGACGTGTTTCTTATATGTTTTTAACTATCTGTGGATAATTAAGGTAAAATTCAACATACCAAAAGTATTTACGACGTTGACTTCAGGTAATATCGGAATTCATCAAAATATTTTTTGTTTGTAACTTTTTATAAATTTGATGTTGTATTAACTTCTACTTAAATACAAATTTATTGAAGTGTTACGTAAATAATCCTGTATTTAAGATCTGTCACGCATGTTGCTTTTTAAAAGCTTTTATTTATTACAATATAATTTTTACATAATACTTTTGTCGTGAGAGCTATTGAAATAAGTGTTTTTATTTTATTTTTGCATTTCAATATTGTAATTTATATCATTTTTTTTTCGTCTAAATGATTCTTTCATATGTTTGATTGCTTGTATATTACATTTAAGGGTCATTTTTCTTCGCCTGCTACAATGGTTCTAATTTAGTCTTAAAGAGAATTACCGAGCAAAGTCTAACCAGAAATCAAGTCGTTCATGAAATCGGAATGATTTTCAGCATTTTTTTTGACTCCGTGGGGATAACTATTGTAAACTTTTATATGTAGCAACGGTTTACAAGCTGGCCAATATAAAACATCAATAACGTGTCTACATTAGCTGACATTACAAAGCGGATACATTTAAGACAGGACATGCTAAAAGGTTAATTGTTCTATAGTGGTTCAAGCGTTTCAAGTTCAGTCCCAGTCCACTCTACTTATGAAACTAGTCAAAACCACAGTGCAAAAACACGACCGGTCACGACTTGTGAGGAAACTACTTGCAAATTTCTTGTATGTTGAAATACTGAAGCCTTTTTGTTTCCTTAGAAGTTTGAGCTTTGATTATGCTATAAGAACGGTTACTGTCTAATTTATTTTTCTAATATTTATACATATGTATGTTGCAAATGTAAGGTAGGCGGTAACGTAATAATGATGAAACCCTGAGGTCCAGAAGACGTCTGACTTCATTAATACATTATACTCGTAGTCATCATTATCAAAATCTCAGTGAAATTAACTTGTTTGTATACAATTAATTAACATCAATTAGTAACATTAATCGTAATAATACCATTGTTCTCCCAGTTTAACTATAATTATAACTATATATTTAAACAATTTTTATTGTACTATTATATGTACCTACCTTCATTCATTCATTTTCTATGTATTTACAAAATCGTTTAACAGGTATTGTAAATTAAAAAAAAAACCTATTGATAACACTAAAGATCGACAATACATGACAAGAATACAACAAAGAAAAAAACAGGAGAAAAGACTTGACTTGGCCTACTCTTTTAATAAATTTAACTCTTAAATAGGCAATCAATCTTATTTATTATTCAATTATTACGCTATTGTTAGTAATGTGAAAGAAATTGTTGTTGAAGTGCTATGCACTCGGATCATAATATATAGCTCATTGTAATGAGTTGATCGAACTGTATAGCTTAAGTTGTTAACATTTGCCGTATAAGATAAAAGTGAAATGCCGTAAGACGTGTAGGTACAACAAGCTTGTTATAAACATTAAGTAATCGTATCGTGGTAATGACACGATGTGATACGACACGTTGACCTGTTTGAAAGTACGTATGTACTTTGCAACGCAACTTTTATACACTTCAAAGAATATACATGTAAATGATGTGACGTCATTTCATCATAGCAATTTATGGTTACCTTTTTTGGAAATATCTTTACGATCGATTTGATATACAATTTATGTTAGTACATATTCAGCGTCTAGTTCAGATTGTCTGGATGTGAATGACACGTGAACTTTTAAAACAGTATGAACAGCAACATACAGGTATTGAGTACGAAATTGCACTGTTAACACAGGAAGCCGATACAGAATCAGTTTGTATAGCGAATCTAAATCTAAACCTCTGATCGTATCTGCAGAATAGACAGAAATCTGATATTGAACTGTGTGGAAGACGTCTACTACTACTACTATGCCTATTCTCAGGTACTTCGGTCACATGGTACGACGCGAACCAAAAAATTTCGAAAAACTTATGGTCCTTCCACGTGTAAGAAAAAAGTGTTAACAGAACATCACCAACCCGATGGACTGACACAATAAAACAAATCTGTAAGATCACCATTCAGAAGTCCATACGATGAGGGTCGTCCCTCAGTCTTGAGGAAACAACGTAGAAGAAGAAAACGTCTACACGGAATCTGCCTTCAACCCATTAATGGCCCACTACTGAGCACGAGTCTCAACACTGAGGAGGTCGTTCGCTTAGATTCAACGCGAGACGCCGGGCTATGAGCGCTTCACGGAATCTGCTTATCAATAAAGTTCACGACCAAGTTATTTTTGTAATATTACAATATGAGTAGTGTTCCAACGCACGTAACACACCCGGTTTGAACGGTAAGCAGTCCATGGACAGCTACAATCGAGTTACGTTGATTGGAATTATAATGAGAGCCGCAACACTTGTCACAGGTTCTGTGCCGTTGGGAGCTGTGCGGATTAACAGTTTTGTTATCTCGTACTTGGTTTTATGTTTTTTCAATGTTTTCGCCGTTTCTTCTCTTTATAAAGCGTCCTTGCGAAACGGTGGTAGATGCAAAATATTTGACGTTCATGAGTGTATTTATAAATACCTACATGAAATAAATGGTTTGAGTTAAAGCGTCTCATTGAAAAATTATAGCAGAGTAACAAAATTACGTGTATAAGTGTGTTGAAAGAATACCGAAATCATTAAATGATTTCCAATTTGAATTTGGGTTTTTAAATATCGCTTGTGTTGTGAACCTATCAAAACAATTTATAACGCGTATTATACATAAGAAGTATCGTGAATTCCAGTGTAGTTATTTAGCATTGTTATATGTTATATTTTTTCATGTGACTTGCTTGTGCCTTCAACCCATTAATGGCCCACTACTGAGCACGGGTCTCTCCTCAACACTGAGGAGTTCTAGAGCCTAGAGACTTGCTTAGTTAGCTACTATTCGTTTGCCCGAGTATACCGTCAAAGGATTTGTTGTTTCCACATGGGTTTTGTTTTTTTGAGCAATTACTTTCTATCTTTGACCACTTATCATCGCGTGGCTTGTGTTTGTTTTGTTAACTGGTAACATAAAACAAAATGTTAGATAGATTAGTTAATCGATCGTGAAAGATGTGTGTGTTAATATATTGAGTGTTATTTATTGTTGACAATAAGAAAATTTACATAAAATCGTGAACTTATTTTGAATTATTATGACGATGCATCATGATGTTTTAGTACGCGTGTACTGTGAATAATTCGCAATTTAATCAGTACTTCGAAATAGATTCTGGCTCAGATTTTGACAGTAAATGGGCAAATGTCCTGCGACGCAAAATGTACTGAATTACTCTGAGTAAACACAATATATTTAAACTTCTAATGAGCGTTAATTTAGCGTATGGAATATATCAAGAGACGAGCGCGTCTAGTGAAGATTGCTTTGTTGACATTTATGCTAGTTAATTAGCTGTGATACGCCTAATTTATCACTGTTTACCGCTTAGACGTTATCAGATTAATAGTAACGTAGAACATCGACCCACCTTTGACACACTTGATTAAATGTCTTCATTCGATTAAGATTTTACCTCTACCTTTGCTAATTACGTATCCTTTTTAATATCGAACGTCGATATCGATTCAGCGTATAATATGAATGTTAAATTATTCAACTCTAAAAAACAAAATGGCGAAATCAAATCCTTATTATCATGATTTACGTGTAGAACGAAAAGTAGGTTATAACTTTATATTAAATATTTATAACGCACACTTATTTTTTATTCGACTCTAACACCAAGCCGATTTATAATGTTAAGCATTTGAAAGAATTTAAATTGTTTTTGTTTTATTTAAGTCAATTTAATGATAATAAAATTTAATTTTGATATTTGAATCAGAATCACGACAGACTCAACCAGTGGTCCGAGAACTGAAAGCTCGGCATACCAACAGTAACCTTTGGCTGAGACTCGAGGTTGATAAAGGCTGACTAGAAACCATCGCGCAAGGGCAAACCGGAGACTGGGCCGTTCTCGAAGTAACGGGTGCATTCATGAAAAAGTGTTAAGAAACGCACGAGAAATTAATACCTGACAGTGTCTATTTTTACTTCCGAAGGTTTGAGTCGTTGACCCGATGAGGTTGTTCAGAGTGACGTTAGAAATCGTGATACATAGTGTAGGTAGGATAGACTCGACGACTGGCCATGTCGTAGTGTTGTGGTATCGCAGTGCCTAGCATGATCGGGTTGTGTTGTAATTGAGTTTGACAGTATTCAGCGTAAAGATCCACGCATATTATAAAGTAAAGTTAGCCGCGTTTGTCTGAACGCTAATCTCAAACATTACCGAACGGATTTTCATACGGGTTTCACTAATCGACGGACCGATATAAGAGGAAGGTTTTCATGTGTAATATGATAATGTTTTGTGAAAATTGGATGAAATATGACGATTATTGTGGAAGATTGAGATCTTTAATCGAAAACTCAATTGTTTATCGATTATTTTTATGCATTTTTTAATTTATGTATACCTATACAACGTATTTAAAACACTGGCAATGTAATTTTGCGCAGAGATACCGTTAATTTATAAAGGAAATGAATTGAAGATATTTTCATAAAACAATATAATTGTACATATCTATTAATTAAGCTCGATGATATAACCTGAAATTTTTCATTACGTTGCTGACTATCTTGCGAATGCCTTTTGTTTTGAACTTTTAAATTTCTTCATATGTGATGTAATTTAAAGCGCAAATTTGATAAAGTCACCCGAAATGCTTTACGCACTTACGCAATATGGGGGTCAGTATATCGAGTTGTATGGGCCACTATGAACGTGTTACAACATTGGTGCACGCTGTCAGTAGGTACTCGTTATGCGTGACTTGAATTTTTAAAATCATGCTTTAGTTTTGATTTAAATTACTAGCTTTTACCCGCGGTTTCGTTTGTGTTGAAGTCCTTAAAGAAATATCAAATATACTTTTTAAAGACATATATAAAACTATCCTCTTTCCTTTTTAGCAGGCGTGGCTCTAGCTCGTGTAGCACACGTGTGCGTTGAAACCATGACGCCTCTTAGGCCTAACTGATAATTTTATTGTGTGTACAAAATAAATAAAAAAATAATATTTCATTGCATGGAATGAAAAGTATTTCTCTCATATACTTAACTAACAAAATACCATTTCAAATATCTAAAGGTAATCATGTCTAATTCGACCTCGAGCTACACGTACTGTGAACAATCGAGATATCCTTAAAGGTCGATGACTCTATTTTATTTAAGGTATAAATAAATTACAAAAGTTTCCCGCTGTGGGGTATTTTGTACAAATTGTCTGTGTGAATTAAGAGGAAGCATATGATTTTTTAAGTTATTATTTTCATATGAAATTGTACGCTGCATGGAAATAATAAACAGATTTGACAGTTATCCTTTTCATCCCAAGAAGACCGCAATCAAGTATCACAAAGAACGACGACAAATAGTTATTTTTCAGGATTGGGATTTAAATTTCGTTAAGTAATCTCTCAGTGGTGACGTTAGTTCTTATGCCAATATGCACACGTTATAAAATAAGAATCTGCTGTGATGAATCGTTAGTGCGTAAAGGTTTGATTATATTATGTGTAAAACTTAATCGTCAGTGATGAGATGTTATTAATATCGCAATCCTCAATTATGAATATAGATGTGAACAAGGTATTATTAATGAATGACTTTAGCACATACTTTTCATATAAAGTAACATTCTTTTGATTAATTTTACATTAGTTTTCATAGACTTTTACCAGATTCAAAAATATATCTTTTAAAATCTCAGTACGCTCTGATCCGTAACTTTGTAATGTTTTTAAGGTTATTAAGACTAACTAACTAACTATTAAGACTAGTTGATCTGAGTCGATTTCTAGAATCTATCTTAGGGATCTATGTATCTTGATCACGTTTCGTACAACCGGGGATGCTGTAGGAAGATAGCCACTAACCATTACTTGGCCGATTGTCAAAGCCGTGTGTCAAAGATGTTGAAGGTGGTTATAAATTAACTACACGGGTGATAAATAACGCATCACGACATATCAATCTCGGTCACCGTTTACGGTTGAGTGGGACGCCAACAGATGGCGCGCCAGGAATAGACGTGAAGGTCACGGAGTCTGGATGATGTACTGGAATTGGATATTTATCAACGGAATGACAGTTCAGTATTTTGACATTAGAAAATGTACGGTTTTAAATGTCAATGCTTACGAGTATACGGTTATCAAAGATGTGTTTCAATTGAGTTTGTGATGATTTTGTGTACACTTCACGTACGCAATTGTGTATGAATATGTTTACACTTCCTCTGAAATGGCTGCTCATTTCTGTGTTACCAATTGTTGGAAACTGTACAAATTTGACAAGTTTTATTTAAAATATGTCTACATGGGATAAAAACAAATCACCTAATATAGATTATGCGATCAAATCAGTTATGATGTTTCTTAAAGGAATAACGAACAAATAACTAATTACTTGGTTGCAAGATCTCATAGTACAATATTTTTTATAATCATATATGTTGTTATATGACTGGAAATTTAAAACTGGTTCCCCGTCAACGTGAATATCTCATATAGCAAGTATTTGAGGGGCGTAACGTATTCACGAATGTTTGATTGACACTGTAATGATAAGCTAGGTTTAGCGAGCATTCGCTAACAACCACGAGCTTTGTATGCTGTAGGGCTGTCACGTGGATTCGTGGTGATTCTTCACAGTTTGAATTTCACGATGATTTTTGCTACGTACTATTATTATTACCGCTTTTATTGTCGACGGTGTTAAATATGTGTGCTATGTATAGATGTGTGCTGTGTATAGATGTATGCTGCTAGCAATTCGGCAATAATTGGATACATCCAATTATGTAAAACTGTAAATTTTAATAATTTTTGTGCTTTTAATGATTCTGACAAATAAATGATTCTGATTCTGATTAAATTGCTTCGTTAAGCCCAGCTACGGCTCCATACAGCAGCTATAGTAGAAGTAGTAGTCTCCTAACGCGCGAGAGGAAGAAGTCTATAAATAGTCGTAAAATAAATCTTCTGAAGCATAGACATAAACGTGGTGTCAGGTAATACTTTTTATGAATCGCCGACCCCGTTTAACACTACGTACCAACTCTAGGATGTGCTCCGTTTTAAGTTGTTCTAAAGCAATATGACATGGGGTTTTTTTAATTGTAAAAGGAGCTTTTTCTTACGGGTGGTACATTGGTAATGGTTGGGTGGGGTTGTATTTGCCTGCAAGTAACGATGGCTATCGACTGTCAGAATATCCGTTGTTTTTTGTGGGCCGTACAGACTGTAAAATACTTATATTGCAGTCAGAACGAATAATGTGTATCAAATTTCAGATCAATCAGTCAATGAAAATGGAAAAAAATCGATTTGACCTGCACGACACACAATCAACTAAAACTGTTTAAAAATCTTCTCTTTTCTTTATTCACTTCAACCCAAAGGGAATCAACATTCAAGTAGCTGTACCTTCTTAAATATACATAATAATCATTTCTGTGTGCGATTAGTAATATCTGAAGGTTGGCAGATTGCTATCATCAGTTTATTGATCCAACTTTACGTTTCGTCTATAGCCGGTAAGCCATCAGAATGGTACGTGGTATTACTTTATACAAATGTTCAATGTTCTTTTAGTAACCCTATCGTGATCATGAATCACTCTTGTCTGTGTAGATTGTAGGTTCACACACAAGGTTACGAAAGTGCCTTTTGTCTCACACATAGTGCTTAATCAATAGCTCTTGTGTACCCTCGTGTGTTTTATCTATTATTATAATTATATCTAGGAACAACGACGGCGCGGAATGCGAGTTATGTTTGTATCGACTTCATCCGCGTATGATCTGCTTGTTGGAGCGCTTTGCGAGCGAGGTCAATGCCTTGTGATTTGTTTTGAGATTAGCGTTGTGTAGATTAGTTTTTTGATTTAACCTTTTGGCTAACCGGTACGTGCCGGGTTCGGTACACGTAAGAGTCTGTTGCTTTTTTAATGTGACTTAAATGTGTTTTACATGATTGTACTTGTGAATTTTCCAAAATGAATGATAGTAAATCATGTACTTAATAAAAATTTGGTTAGAATCATCAGAGAGACTTAAAGTATAAAGAAACACAATATCAAACTCGCTTCGCAAGGAGGACCCATTGCCAAGTAAGCTACGGGGTTGTAAAATATATGATAGTTTAAAATGATACTGTTTGTGCCTCTGGGTACATCAGTTAAATGTGTCCTTTAGTGATATTTTTGCTTCTAATGGATCGGAATTCAAGATACAAGTTTTGACATTTTAATTATTACAATGTAAGCATGTTGAATATTGCATTTGTATGTTTAAAGTTCAATGTCTCATAATAGTTATTGAATAAATGGTTCGCAATGAAGGTTACTATTACCTACTAATAAGCGCTGTTGTTCGCTTCTGATAACCTACGACGTAGTTCCGGCCTACGAAAAATGTTCAGACGTGTGGTCTATTAAACTTTCAAACCTTTTTCAATTGTGAACCATTTGAAATAAAACAAAGACCAAACCCTACCCTAGGCTTACTAAATACATCTAAAGCGGTTAAGCCGTTTCAGAAATTAGCCGGATCAAACGTACACTCAAACTGACAAGAGTTATTCTAATAATTGTTTATCTGTTTCGGTAATACTTCCAATATTATAATTGTCCATTTAAACATCCATAAGTTACACTTTTATTATTCACGCAGATTTATGTATTAATTTTTCTCCACATAAGCACGATGCATACGTAATTTAAATCCAACTAAATATCAAGTACATACATATAAAATTCATATCTACTCAATAAATGTAGTACTTTTTCACGTACTTGAAGAGAGTGTGGCAATATTTACATTTTAAAACTTTATGTGAATATGTTGCAAGTTAATTATACAGAGTGAACAATGCTAAGACCAAGAACAAAGATATGTTGTTGAATTACTATTTTTTTATAAGGTACTTAATGGTAATATAAAGCGTGTGGAAGAATATCCTAATAAGCATCTTTGTTTTATACGCGATTACCATAATCTTGATAAGTGTAATGATATTGCAATCTGAACTTTAAAGTAGCAACATTATTCAATTATAAGGTGATAAATTTATTTTTCGTGTTTGTATATGATTAAATTAGGGGAGGTTAGAGTTTTTTTTATAATGTCTAGGCTGTTTTTAACCACGCGTATACGTGTATACAAAAACGTATTTACTTTTCGTTTTTATTACCTTAGTAATAATCGCTTTATCAATGGACAATAGTAAAAATTTACTTAAATTAAATACGCCATATTAAATATTCCGATTCCGAAGTCATACACATTAAAAATGCGCATTATTAGGGATAACTCAAAGACTACTCGTCAGATGTCGCTCTGTTTATATCGAACCACACGATAAGTACCAGCTTACGAATAAATAAAGAATCATCCCAATTGGTACATTCAGTAAAAAGTTTGGAAGTAACACACATAAAAAATACAGGCAAATTCAGAACCTCCTTTGAAGTCGGTTAAAAGGAACGATATCAGAATTTTAGCTTAGTTTCCTTAGAGATTAGGTGGTTTTTGCTTTATCGTTTACTTTTATAACCTCAGTATTGAAAGTAGATTTTTATTTATCTAATCAAATATAATAAGTTTGGAACTCATTGTGTGTCGAGCAACCATGACATTACGCTACGGCATGCCCTATATACTGATATGCTTCCGCTATTTTGTTCCGGTTTGAACGCATTGTTTAGCGATAAAACATTTAACAATAATGGCGTTAATAGTGTTCGTTGTATCTCAGTAGTAAAACATATATGTATGTTAAGCCTGTGAAATGTGTCTATTACTGACCTGGTTTTCATAACAGTCGAAAATCAAAATTATTCGCACACTCAAGTCGTATCCAATATGTGGTTTCCTTTAAAACTTTTACCAAATACAACTTGACTGTATTTAAATATTCAGTGATAATTCATTTCAAAAATGGAGCGGATTCGGAACTTCAGAACAAACATTTTCTATTGGATCGAGTTATGAATCTAAATCATTCTCGATGCCACAAACACAACATTTCATGAAAATCAGTCCAATGGTTTCGGAGAAATTCAGTGATATACGACATAACGACACACGTACAGAGCATTCTAAGATTGTGTGTCATTTATGTGGTATTATATGTGTCTTATTTGCCCTACTTCATTATTAAGCACGTTATTATCGTTTAAACTTTAAATGAACATTGTTATTACGTGCATCGTACATCCCTGCAAATATAAACACGATTGTGGTATTAACAAGTAAGTCTGATTCGTTACCAGGCGTAGTCGTTTATACACGAACTTGTCTCATTGTTTTGTTTAGAGATAATATTGTCCTTTATGTTGTAGTTAAATGATTTATTCTAGTTGTGATCAACTTTGGTATTGTTCATAATGTAAAATCGTCTTGTCGGCTTTTATGATGGGCTTTAATGTAAAAATATATAGAAGAGATATAATTTGAATTATAATCATGTAAAACTGTTGGTAAATCTTAAAAAAATAACAATAATAAATAGAAAAAATTGTAACTAAAAAAGCATATGGAATATGTATTTTAAGAAATACATATACTAAGAAACATAAATGTGGTTGTACACTTTTATCCTGAACATTTCAAAACAGAATGCATTATACGGTTGTCTTATACACTTGTTAGTAGTAGCATAATCTCTTGAAAGCCTTCTACGATGTCTTTGATTGATTGACAATATCACATCAAATGTTGCAGTTGATGTCTTTTAATCCATAAGCTTTTGAAGATACATCAATTTTATTTTTCTAACCGCCGGTTTCTGAAAGGCCGATCAACGAAAACTATTTAATCTAATAAAGTGTCAAATCTAATGTCATACGTCAATTGTGTGATTTGGTTTAAATACTTCGTCAATTGAACATACCTGTCATATTTTACTCGGAATCGTTTGTCGAATGCGATTTTGGTTTTTGATTCATTATTGTGTAAGCAATGTTTCAGGAGCTGCAATTGATTGACAGGGCTTTTAAGTTAACATGCTTGTTAGTTCAACAATATTTTGATAAGCCTTTCAGGAACCGACGGTAAGACTAACACTCCATTTCAATTGATATCAACTAGGAGAATAAATGTATTGAGAAATAGCTACATGAATTAATATTTTTTTAATTGCATTTGAAAAAATGAAATTGTCAACATAATTGTAAAATTTTCTTATCTTCCTAAAACAGAATTTAATGAAGAACAAAAAGTTATTGCACGTTTCTTCGATGCAACTAGCTTGTTATAGATGATGCCGGAATGAAATCATCACTCAATTTGGAGTTCAAAACTAGTCTTATTTAGTTTTTTTTTTGCATTACGACTAAAACTATGTTTAAATTGGATTCAAGCATTCGTAACGTGGAACGAGTATTTATTCAATATATTTTAACGAGATGAAAACTTGTTTGTACAATGTGTTATGTTGTAGTTGATGCTATTGGTATTTGAAGAATCTCGCTTTATTCTATTAATACGCAGAAAGAATGTTCTAGAATCACAAAGCGGATTATAATGAACGTCTCAATTAATGCATAGCATTATTATGATAATAATTATTTAATGTTACTTTATCAACTTCTTGGAAAATTAATTATTTTTCATTTAATAGATTTCTTGCGTTAGGTATGTAGGATGGCAGCTATACAGAAAGATCCTTAATTGAATTAAAAGTATTTTCTGACCATAT